>JAQZBX010004151.1:0-61675 GCA_029593785.1 Cabassous unicinctus | reverse complement strand
CTGGGGCCTCTCATATGGTAAACGGGTGCTCTATCCATTGCGCCACACCCGCTTCCTGCCGTGAGGTTGCTGTATCAGCCCACTGCACCGCTCAGGCCGGCGTGCCCTCACAAGGAGGCCTCGGGACGCGAACCGGGGCCTCCCATATGGTAAACAGGGGCTCTATCCACTGAGCCACACCCGCCTCCCTAGAGTAACCTTTAAAACAGAAAACATTTGCACGTGGCAGTGAGGACTGGTATTCTATTGATTCACTGATGTAAGTCCCAGTTTTTGCCACTGCCATGTTGGTGGGCTTGCATTTGTGTACAGGTAGGGATGACCTTATAGATGGAGGACAGTGTCACTGGTAACCACAGAATTACAGTGTCACCAGTACCTGGGACCTCAGATCCTTCTAGAAAACTCATTTATTTACACCTGAGGAAGCTGAGGTCCAGAGTGAGAAAGAAGGGCTAATTGTCAGTGTTTGACCCCTAATCCAATGTTCTTATCATGACTCTGTGCTATCAAACCTGCAAACATGATTAATATCAGTAACATGAAAATATTATCATTATTATTAATATTATCAATGAAGCTTCCACAAGGAGTGAAGCACATGGCTGTATGCTTTGAAGTTATTCAAGACAAAATAAGCACGATCTTTCCTCTCAGAGAGTTCCTGATTGACAATATGGCGTTTGAAATATAAAACAGAGATATTGCCATTATCATTTTGTTGTCTTCCTTATCATCATCATCAAACAAGTAACCTCTACTGAGCACTTTGAATGTGCCAGACACAGTGCTACATGTTTTATTTATATTGTTTCTTAATCTAAAACTTATGGCAAGCTTATTATTAACCATGTTTGTATATTAGGTTCAGAGGCATTAAGTAACTATTGCATCGCCTTCCATTATGGATGCCACTTGGAGGTTGCAGTTAATCAGGTACAACAGATGCTTAAAAAAGACAGAGAGCACAGCGCAAAGGCTTCATGGAGAAGGTGAGACTTGCAGGGGGAACTTGAGCTAAGCTGTGAAGAGTGATTGGAACAATGAAAACAGATGGGATGAGGAGGACACTCCAGAGAGTACGGAGCTAACTGAATGGTTTTTAGAGTCAGAAAGACTGACGGTTAAGCTAGGGAATAAAGTGTAGTGTGATCTGAGAAATGAATGAATGACCTTCTGATTGCTACTGAGCACGTTCAATGCTCCAGGGCCCTTTTGGGGCACTGGGCATGCAGAGGTAAGAGCCACAGTCCCCATAGCCAGAATAGGGGAGAAACGCCAAAGCACTCAACCACCATCCTGGATAAGGACTGGGTAAACTCAAGCATCCTTGTGACTTCAGAGAAATGGTGGCAAACTCAACATAGGGTTATCCTCAATGTATTGACAAGGGCTTGGACTTTATATTGAAGGCCAGAGAGAGCCAAGGAAAGGTTCTGAGCAGGGTAGTGACCTGGCCACATCATCCATTTGGAGATACACTTGCTGACACTGTGAAGGATGGGCTGAAGACAGGAAGACCTGTTGGGACAGTGCAGCTGAGTGCAATAAGGCCCCAGGGAAGGCAGTATCAGTGTCAATGACTAGATAAGGCAGAAAGAAGTGATAATGGGAAGTCAGATGGTTAGGGATGGAGCAGGTGCAGATGGGTCCCTACGAGGATTCATGGGTGCATTTGGAGCCAGCTGGTAACTGGCCTTGAAGGTCATCCTCTTTCTTCTCCTGCCTCTTCTCAGCTTGTGAGCAGTACAGGGAGAACTTCTAAGAGTGTCATCCCCTGACTTGGTCAGCTACCGGGGCTGAGCCCAAAGTCGGATCTCAACAAAGCCAGGCTTGGGGCTGTCAGGGGCTCTTGCTCCATGCCAAAGCTGTTTCCCCTCCGTGGCTGGATTGGATGTGTTTGCATTTACAGTACCAGTCACTTCCGCTCTTGGTAGTTCTCAGCACTGAGGCTGGGCATTTGCTGAAGAGCTTGCTTCCCAGAGCCCAGGCTTTCCGGTGGAGGGGAAGGAGGGGAGAGACACAGCTGGTGCCAAGAGAAATATTAACTTGACATTTAGCAAAAGGGTGAATCCGCTTATTGTGCTGCAACAATGAGGCGTTTGCATCCTGAGTGGCCTTCTGTTTTTCTATTGTCTTTCCTCCTTGGTGGTCTGGCCAGGCTGCAGTCTTGGCAATTAAAATCAGCATGGTAACGAAGGAGAGGCTCCTAGGAAGTTCAAAATCAGAATATCTGTCTCTTGCTGTCAGTTTCTCTCTCTCTCTCTCTCTCTCTCTCTCTCTCACACACACACACACACACACACACACACACTCCCCACAGCTATAATACCAATTGTTCAGAAGTCTACTTTTGCCTGACTCCTTCCTTGATACCCTTAAAATTGCAGCCCCAGCCCAAGCAACTTGGATGCCTTGAAATGCATACTTTAATGGGATTCCTTGTATTCCTTCTGTTGCCTCAACCCTAGCCTGGCTTTCCAGTTGCTAAGAAAAGTCACTTCCAGGCACAAAGTATGGACTAAACTCCTGCTAAGTACAGCCATGGATACTGAGTACATCACAGAAGTCATTTCCACATATACACAAGGATTTTAGCATTTACAGGGATTTTGCCCTGTCATCACCACACAGGGGCCCTGTGAAATGGGTGGACAGGTGCCATTCCAGGTGCAGAATCGAAGACCTATGTGCTTGGATAGTTATAATGAGCCTGGTTCTACACTGCGTACTTTATTTGCATTACATCATTTAATTCTCACCAGGACACAATGGAGTCCCATTTTCTAGATGAGGAAACTGGAAGTTTAAGAATCTTCTCAGGTGGCAAGTGGCAGAACCAGGAAGGAAGTCATATCTACCTGACAAGCTGACTCTGAAGCCTCCACCCCACAGCTTCAGGGGACATGGATTAGTCTGGAAAGGGGACACAGTGCCTAGTGGGTACCATGCTCTCTGGTCTCTTCCACTCAAGTGCCCTGAAGTGGGTTCATGATGGAGTAGTAGGTGTTCTGGAGAAGAAGGGGATGTTCTTTTTGCTTCAGCACCCACCCCAGAACCTAGAACCTCCCAGAGAAGACATCTTTCTTGTCTTCCCCAAACTGGATTCTGAATATTTAGCTCAGGACCACTGAGAATCTCACAGGATATTCTCTCCAGAAATGTCCTCCAGTCTTCACTCCTGGCAACCCTTGGCCAGTGGAGGGCTCTACTGCATTGACAACAGCCCAAACTCTGGAACACCCCTAGACACTGAATCTCTTCATTCTACAGGGGAGGGAGATCAGACAGGCCTGAAATGATTCTTGACCTCTACAGTTTACAGTGAAATGTGAGGCAGGAGAGAGAAGTGGAAAACATGTAAAAATATCTACTATATATTATATAACTTTTCTTCAATAACTAAACAAGTTCCTTGTTCAATAACTAAACAAGGAACTTTTCTTCAATAAACTAAACTCTCAGCTCTCACAAGCTATCTACACATTGCTATAAATGCTCTCGCAGTTCAGGAGGTATACAGCAAATCTCTTGCCACAAAATTATGCTCTTGTAAAGTGATGGGCCTGGCCACAGTTGAGGAAGGGGCAAGAAGCAAACCCATGGCTACAGAGCTAAGTTCTGCTCCTGGAGACCCCACTTTGTGCTGCTCTGTGTCCCAAGTGAATTCCCAACTGGCATGGAATGGAGAGGCCAATGCTTACCATTGGCACAGGCTTTGTTTATTAGAGTTTGTTCCTACATCAAACCCACTCTTCCATACCTATAAACATTCTTTCAAAGTGATCCAGTTGTCACTTAAGGAAAAGTTCAACTTCTGGTGTCTTGTTTTCCAAGTGATGGGACCAGTTGCGTATTTGTTGTTGTCAATATGAAGACCGTCTTCAGTCCTTTTGCCCTCCATCAGATATTGATGGGAGCCCAGTTGTCTGCTGAGCTATTGGAATGTATCTGTCTCTAGACACTGGAAATTGATGATCAAATCTGTATCATGCATTTATGAGAATGTCAAGGCCACATTCTCTTTCTTAAAGGGGAGCATATGTGTGTTGGAATAGAGTGAACTTGAGCATCAGCTCTGGGGTTATGAATTCTAATCTTGGTTTTGTCCAACTCAGACACTTGGTTCTGGTTCTCATTTTTGTGCTGAATAAGTCAATCCAAGGTTCCCCAAATTATCCTACTGCTGGTGGTGGCCTTGGAGTTTTCTCTGCTGCAATGGCTGCCGAATATGTTTGTGCATCAAGATTACCTTCAGATGCTTGTTAATGTGCAGATTCCTGGGCACCACTCTAGAGTGACTGAATTAGAATTTCTAGAATCTGTATTTATATTTAAAAGTCAGTCCTCCTCCCAGGACTTGGGAACAGTGATCTAGTTTATCTCTCAGCTCCCAGGCAGAGGGAAATTTTGCATCGAAATCCTTCCAGTATGGGTGCTCTTGTCCAGTCCTCATTCCCTCCTCTACATTGACAACTTTCATCCTGCTTGTAAGGAGCAAGGCTCTCACCACTGCTCAAGGTGACCCTTCTCTGGATAGTTCTTCTCTTACCAAAGGACAGGAAGTAGTTCCATCTGGCACTCCTGGAATACTCAGATGACAAAGATAAGAGAAGAAACTTTTGAGTTCTGATAGGCTCATCCATGCCACACATCTGGTGAGCTGCTAAATATCTATATCCCCCTCATTGCCTCTGCTGATGATTTGATGATGAACAAACTTCAAAGGTTGGAATTCAAGGTTGCTAAATAGAATGACAACGTAATAAAGTGTCTCAACACTGCAAAGTGATAACCTGTGTGGAGAGACATTTAATGGTCACCAAATAATCACATACTATCCCATACCTCCCAGGCCCCTTGCAGTTAAAGGAACCATAAGCAGAAATGACAGGTGTCACTTCTAACCTGAGTCAGCAAAAAGTCCCAGCCTGCTTCTCCATCCTCTCTTCCACTCTTACGGCAATTGTGCAGGCCATGTGTTGAGAGCCACAAGATAAAACCAGCTTGACCCCTACTTTAGATCATGAGGCCCAAAATGACTTTGCATGAGTGAGAAATAATTTATTAAATGTTATGCTTCTAGAACTTTAGGGCTTATTTGTTATTGCAGCATAACCTGGTCTATCCTGATTAATTGTAGTTGATATTCCCCCAAAGCAGACTTCCTTATAGAAAGTGGCTTCACGTTTTTTGGCATTAATAGGTTGCTTCTCCTCCTAAAGACTGAATGGAACTCAAACTTTCTAGGAATCCTTTCAAGCTGCAGTAATGATTTACTGAAGCAGAAAGAACATGGTTATTTTGAGTCACAAAAGGAAAAAAAAAAAGAAACAACTTAGGGCTGTTGTCTTCCCCCCAGAAAAGAATGAAAAAAATAGAAACATTTGTACACAGCGAAAACATAACAAAACACAGACACTGCCTGATCTGGTGTGGATGGATGTGTTCCTAGAAAATATTAATTACACTTCCATGCCATTTAAAAATATTAATTTAAATGGACACAGCTTGTAAATGAAGAATCTTCTTAATTCTGTCTGCTGGGTAACTTGGGACAAAGCTAGCTGAGAATTAATTGATTAATAGTCAGCTGGGGCTTGTGTGTGTGTTTACTGACAATATCCTCAGGACATGGTCTCCTTGCAGCCATATTTCTGTCTGTAGGAGAAGTGGTTTTTTTTAAGGGGAATTTTACCACTTGGAAGAGCTTTCTGATCTGATTCTTGCTCTTCTGGCAGTGGCAAAAATCACTCGTTTGAGAACGGATACTTCTGTGGTCTTCTGGGGGTTGTGTGTATGAGGTTCATTTGGCCTTTGTGGCATGTAGGGTGAGGTGTTCTAGGAAGGGTCTTCTGTCCAGCATGGCCCATCAGTGTACCTAAAAATTCCACCAGAGGGATGCCTCTCTTTACATTAAAGATGCATACGTCATCCTCAGGAGTGAGTTGGTTAAATATAAACCGCTTGTAAGGGGAGGGCAAAAAATTAAATCATTAACAGCATACATTTGAAATTTCCTTGGAAACTCCTTCAGAGAATGGGACACAGATCAGGTGAGCAGTGATGGTGGGACCAAAACAGGGAGATGAACCCCTTAGGATGCAATCTAGCAAAATGAGCCTGAGCAGAAGGCCGTGGTGGAGAACCTGGTCCGCCCAAGAACACTGATTCCTGAGATGGGCGATAAGATGGGGTTTGAGAGATGAAAGGTTTGGTTTAGTCCTTGGTGTCTCATAAAGGTCCTATGGGGTTGATTTCTTTCATGTTGAACACGGGCTTCCTGCATTTTTTAGAACTGTATTCAGGCTGTCACTCTTAGGCTAGGGTTATGTCCTATCATATTTAGCTCAAGTGATCTGGCTGCTGTCCTCAAATGCGGTGAGGCTGGCAGGGAAGAGGAAGAAGGGAGGCAGGTCAACAGCAGGAAGCACATATCTCTGTGCCTGAGAGTGGGGTGGGAGGAAGGCAGCGAGTCCAGCCTGCCAAGGCTCTGATTCTTGTGTGGCAAGAAGGGTCTGGCCCAGAGGTGCAGAGCGCTGGAAGGCACGTATATGTGACCTTGTCTGTCCTCGCCCATGTCTGATCACCACCTCTTCAGAGGCGAGCAGTGCCTCCTTCCTTCTTCTAGTGTGTCTGAGGTCCTAACCTCAGCATCAGATGCATAGCCACATCCACATTAGATTCTTAGGGCTTTGCTCCCTTCCTTCCTTGCAGGGACGTCTATGTGAGGGCTTGGGGAACATCGCCTCCCTCTCAAAGGCTTCTTTGGTCCAAATTAATCCCACCATTTCCTGTATCCCTTCCTTTCTTATGGCACTAGCTAGGGCATGCACATTTCTTTTTGCCTCAGTCAGAAGCTCCTTTCCCTTGGGGCCTCGCCACTATTTTGTTTAAAAAGATATAATATGTTGACGAGTCTCTTGGGGGGATGGGGAGACCTCAGGGAGAATGCTCAGCCGCCGGAAGATGCCATACACTGCTTCATGCAGAACGTGGGTTCTGTTACCTGGAGGATCTTCTGCTGGGCATGCACTTGGATTCTTTGAGTATGAAAGTTTGCCTCCAGATCAGGGCAGAGCTGAGTTGTTCTGCATTAAAGAGGGTTGTATCTGTCAGGCTAGGCCATGCTAGCCTGCAGTAACAAACAGTCCCAACAGTGGCTTAACACGAGAAAGGTTTATTTCTTGCTCAGTAGATGTGTAATATGGGAGATAGGGGTGGCCTGGCGGGGGGGGAGGTGAGGCTCCTCATTACAGTCACTCAGCCAATCAGACTGATGAAACATTGTGGCGGGGGCAGTGGCGAGCCACTCACTGTCTCCATGCAGCTATCCAAAGTGACACACATCACTGCTCATGTTTCATGGGCCAGAGCAAACCTCTTGGCCATACTTCAAAGGAGACTGGAAATTGCAATCTTACCAGTTGCCTAGAAGGAGAGAATTAGAATATTTGTGCATATCCCTAATGACTTCCACAAGGGGATTTTGGAGGGAGAGTCGGGGACTTAGGCTTCTGGAGGCAGATTTCTACCTGGGAGGCTTTGTGGGGAAGGGTCAGGGGAGGAAATCATTAGAACTAAGGTGAACTTGATGGGGAGCTCCTGTTAGATCCGTTTGCCCTGAGGTGTGTGGTTTAAATCCTGTTCTCCTTGTCTGTGTTATACCAGGTGGTGATGGGGTGGGGGTGGAGGGCAGGGGGCAGGGTCTCAGAGAAGAGCCTCTTTGGGGACCAGGTCATTCAGGGCGAATTGGCCCAGGTGCTGCATAGACTGGAGACAGCTGACATCTGCGTTAATGTACCTGTTGTTTTGCCTCCCAGATCATAAATTTCTCAAGGTCAAGGACTGCTTCTAATCTGTGTTTATGTCCTCTGCAGAGCCCAGAACTTCCCTGGACGCAGTAGGTGCTCAGTTGCTTGAGGCATGTTTGTGGGCGGATTAATACATGAGTGACTGTGTTTCAGCCTCTTTCCCTTGTCAGGGGCAGCAGCCATGGAAGGATGGGGGTAGGGGGTGGGCGCCAGCACGCTATGCACTCACAGAGTCAGCTCTCCTCACTCTGCATCCAACCTTGACTTCTAAGCCTGTTAAGGAATGAAGACTCCAGCCGCTCCTGGTACAGGCTGCAGAAAGCCTCCTTGCCTGTTCCCGCCTGTGTTGGTGAACAGTTGACCCTTGGAGAATGGCGCCATCAGTGTGCTGAGAGGACCTGGACCAGGAGATAGGGGGCTGGGTGGTAGGAGGGGTGCCTGACACCTGCCAGGAATGAGGGCTGGATTTTGTGGGTAATGGGCAAGATGCCAGCCTTGGGCTATCTTCCTTCACTGCTCATTCATTCGTTCATTCATTCATTCTGTCCTTCACAGTGATAAAATAGGAGCATGTATACAGAGCAGTGCCTGGCACACAATGAGGGCCGAGTAAACGTGTTTGCTCATTCCTTCATCAACCATAGATCGTAAGCGCCTGCTTTGTACCAGGCACTGTTCCAGATCCTGAGGCTAGAGCAGAGAACAGAGGGGCAAACAAAAGACTCTGCTCTCAAGGAGCTTACGTTCAAGTGGATGAACAGGAGTTATTACTTTGACATATTTATGGGTTCTGGGAATCAATAGAAATATACAAAATGGTCCTTAGAGAGATAAGAGCTAGTGGGAGACAAAACACAGCATAAAACACGACGGGGCGGCCTGTGCGGAGTGCCCTGTGGTTAGGACAACTGATTCCAAGTGTGGGGTGCTCACGATGGGCTTCCTGGCTCGAGCCACATGGCAGAGGGGCAGGGAAGGCTCTCAGAGTGGGGATGGGAAGGGAGTGGTGGAGGGGGTGATGGGTGGTGCCTGCTCTACTTACCAGCTTTGCAACTGTGGGCAAGTTTCCTTACCTCTTTGTTCTCCTTTCTCATTTGTACAACCTCATATGGTCAGTGTGAGTTAATATTTTGTGATGCTTTTGAAGCATTGCGGAGCACTAAACCACTACTATATACAGTTTGTGGAATCAATACATGAATCAAAGAGGAGGGGAATGAAGGGCCATATTGGAAGGTGTGGCAGTCCACGTAGCAGAGAAAGATCATGGATGGACGAGGACCCTCTCGGGGGTCCCTTCCCCAAGAAGACATCTGGTTTCCTCCATTTATTTCTGTTCTTCTCCCTCCTCTCCTCTTTTTCACTTTCTCCCCAGCTGTATACAATGTCTGATTCACCTTTGTACCCCTAGTGCCTAGCACAGTGCCAGAAAGACAGATGGTGTTTAAATATTGCTAAATGAGTGGGTGAATATTCTTCCATCAAATGGAAGAATATTTAGGTATTGACCTCTTGCCTCCATGCTCCCAAACTCTAATGTCAGAGCTTGATGAAATCAGCTGGAATTCCGTGTCCCTCCTGCCCTTAGACAACCTTGACTCTTCCATCTACTGAATGTCACCCCATCACTGACCTTCAGCTGTTGATCTTTCCTATGAGCCTCCCCCAGAGTCAGAGGGGTACAAGGTGGGATGGGAGTGAGTGGATGGCCTGTCCTAAGTAGGACTCTCCTACTTAGAGTCATTTCAGGTAGTGGGCTGAGCTGCTGGGAGAGGAGGGATATATGATCAGCTATTGCATTCATTATCCTTGGGAAGGTCCCAGTCTTCCTGCACGTTGCCCTGAGGCCAGCAGTAGTAAGAGTGATAACGATGATGATGGTGATGATGACCATTGTCATCATCATCATGAGAGCAACTAGCACTTGAGATGTTTCCTGGTTTCCAAGCTTTCCAAGTACTTTAACTGCATTGAAGCATGGTCAATCCCAGAGGCCACCTGAGAAGGACCCATCCACACAGATGGCTTCCTGCATCTCTTGCCTGAAGGAGTTCTTTGTCTCTATATGGGCAGATGTGAAGTACCAGGGAGTTAACCATGAATCCGCCAGTGTGATCCATTCAGCATGTCAGATGGGTTGGAAGAATATATAACCCCACTTCTTCACCCTCAGTGGGACAATTCCAAGGTGTGATCCCACCATCTCTTGGCAGGTCCCCAGCGGGACTGAGCCCAAATTGCCCGCAGTGGGAACAACCCACTCATTAGTGTACCCATTACAGGATTCCTCCTTTTCCTGCCTCAGTTACTCACTCCCTCACAGTGTTTCCTGGGGCATCTCCCAAATAAATGACTTGCCCTCAGGTCCTTTTCTTCTGGTCTGCTTTTAGGGGGAACCCAAACAAACATGATTATCCCCATTTTGTAGATGCAGTTAAAAAATAATTAACTTCTCAAGGTGACACAGCTGCTAAGTGATATGGCCGGGACTGAACCTGGCTAGTGTCCAGAGCCCCAGCTCCTAACCCTTGTATAGTCCTTCCTCTCTCCCAACCATGATTTTTAAGTCATGGGCTTCAGGCTGCTTGTTTGAAATCTTGGGGCCCAGAAGCAGACCCAAACTGCTCGCACACTCTTAGCTGGGTGTCCTTGGAAGCAACCTGGGCATTTATATCTTGCCTGGTCCAGGCAGAAGCTCTGCTCCCTCCTTTTTTGTCAAGTAGCTGCCAACCCCTTCCCCACTTAGTATTTGTTGGCAAGACACAGTAAAAGCATTTCTGAATTAAAGGCACAGTGAAATGACACTTGAATTCTCTGGGGAACAATTCTGCTATGATGGATAAACATGTTAATTACTCAGAATTTAACCTCCAGCTGCTGCCTTTGCGGAGCTTTCTCCACGCAGCCTGAGAGCTGGAGGCCTTGGCATGGTGGACTTTCCGGGAGCTCGCTTAGGCCAGGGAGAGGACCCCCATGTCTCAGTTCTTTGCATTTGGGGCCATGATGCTCCACGCAGAGTGTCTAGCAAACTCTTAGGAGGTGGTAGTGGAGTGATCATGAACATGGGTCCTGACGCTAGATGGCTTGGGTTCGAGTCCCAGCTCTACCACTGGTAACTCTTGGGACCTTGAGCAAGTGACTGAATTTCTCTGTGCCTCATTTTTTCCATCTGTAAAAAGGAGATCACAATAGTACCTGCCTCATAGGGTAGTTGTGCAGAGTAAACATGTTCATTTTTGTAAAGGACCCAGAAGGGTATATGCCGTGTAAGGAAGGGCTTGCTGTTGCTGTGGTTTTGTGCCCTTGCAGGTGGCTAGCTTGGCGCGCGCCCTTCCCTCCAGGAGTTCTTTCTGTAGTGTCTCCACTGCCTTGCTCCTTGCTTTCTTAGGTAACTTTGCAGCTCACTTTTCCCCAAGCCTAATTTTACCTCTGCCCAGGGAGAGTGGAGTGAGGCACTTTGTAAAGTATTCTAGGACTCGTGGAGGGACTGCCCATCAATTTCTTTATTGAGTAAACATTTAAAGAGCTCCTACTAGGTGCCGTGTCATGTGCTGAGACCCGGGGCTGCAGCCTGCAATGAGACGGAGGCCCTGACTGCAAGCTGCTTCCACACGGGAAGGCGGAAGGACTGGGGATCTGGTCCCTGCAGTGCAGAGGGGTGGGTGCTGCGATCGCGGCCAGTGGTTCCCCTGGTTGGGTCCCCCACAACACCCCCATCACCAGGGCAGGCTGTGGCCACATGGGCTTTGGAATCTCCCAGGTGTGGATTCCAATACTGGTTAAGCTTCTGACTGTGTGACATTGAAACATATTTAACCTCACTAAGCCTCAACTTCCAACTCTGCAAAAGGAGGATAATAATAGTGCTTAGCTGATAGGATTGTTGTGAAAATTAGACGTGTAAATGCAGGTAAAATCTTAAAGTCAGTCTGTGGAACATAGAAAGCACTTGGTATGTGTCTGCAATTATGATATTGATATTGCTGATGATAACCTCTCTAAGTCAGAGTGTCCTTACTTGAAAATAGTACCTCTGTCTCTCTCATCGAGCTTATGGAAATTAAATGATAGGAATAAAACACTTAATACTTTCTGGGCACAAAACAATAATGGGTGCCATTTACTGAGGGTGGTTTATTTTATTTTTGGCCTTATACTGTCCCTTCTCCCTCAGTTCTCCTGCCTCACCTGGGATACCTGGAGGACCTGGGGAACCTGGCGGAGTCCAGGTTGGAGGTCTGGGCTCAGGATTCCCCAAGGAGCTGAGCAAGGAATTTTCCAGCCTTGAGTTTGCCTTCCACAGAACCATGAACTTCTGGGCTCCCCGGCTGGGAATGGCTCCCTGCTGATGGGGTCATTAAGAGTGCCAGCCAGATCTGATCTCCACATTCAGAGGTTTATTAATATCACCTCGAATTTATCTTCCTTGATGGGGAGATGTCGCCAGCATCTGATAAAAATGAAATGCACAGCAGCCTGTGCCAACAAGAGCCCTTTTCCTGTCATCAGCTGTTAGCAGCAGGCTAGTGCAGCAGGCTGTGATGGGCTAATGAAAATAGAGGGGGGAAATGGGATTTCTACTTTCAGTGTAGAATCTGGGCTTCAAACCTCCTCCTGAGACCCCACCTTCCCCAAACAGGGCTGCGAAAATACATTTCAGAACCACCTCTTCCTCTGAGAGTATGGATCTGTCCCCTTCATCCATCCTCCCATATCCATCTATGCTCCCAATGAAACCACACTTGTCCCCTCTAAACATTTCATTGTGATCCTGCTGATCTTCCAGTCTAGAATGTAACCATGAAAGAATATCAATGAGATATTCTTTCTTTGGAGCTGGCTGCCAAAGAGAGGAAGAAAACATGTAGGCAGAGTGCAATTGGGTTTCAGCACGAACTATCCCAGGGTGAGCTGCCGTGGAAGTGGGCCCCTCAACTCCATTAGCTGAGGCAGGTGGGGCACCTGCAGCCGAGCAGGAGGGCCCTCATGGGCAAAGCAATGAGGCCGTGTTGCCAAGGCAGTCTTGAGTTGGCCTGCTGGAGACTTGGCCATGAGGAGCTGGAGATGGTAGAGGGTGCTTGGGGAGGCTGTACTCAGGTATGGTTGTGTGTGGTAGGGTGGGGGAGCAAGGAGCGGTGGAAGTCTCTAGTTCAAAGGGACCTTCACTCAGTTCATTATAAAATGTCCAAAACCCTCGTTTTTCTAATGAGGACACGAAGCCCAGAGAGGGAAAGCCATTTGCCCAGAGCACACAGCAACTCAGTGGTGACAGGGCTAGAACTAGAATGAATGCCTGGCTTCCCTGTCCCCAGTCTTTCCACAAGACCATATTCTCCCATTTCTCCTTTATTTGGTTAACTTTAATTGAGCCCTTTCTTCCTGCCAAGCACAGTGCTAATCAATGGATGTTCTCATTTAATCCTCAAAACAATTTTGTGAGAAAGATGCTGTGGATGTCCAGTTTGACACTTGGGGACATGAGGCTGGGATAGCTTAAATGACTTGCTGAAGGTTATGGGTTTATAAGTGTTGGATCCAGAGCTCTGACCTAGACAGTGGGCTCCAGCAGGCTAAACCAGTGGCCCTCAAAGTGGGGTACCAGGAACTGCATCACCTGGAGTTTGTTAGAAATGCAACTTCCTGAATGAGAAACTCTGGGCGTGGGGCCATCCATCTGTGTTTGAACCGGCCCTCCAGGTGATTCCTGTGCACGCTCAAGTTTCAGTTGGTCTGAACTGTTTAAGCTGCAAATCTGCCAGTTTTACGGTGAGTCTTACTTCCCATGCTTTGTAAACAAAATTGCTGACTTCTCACACCTGAGGAAATCTCCAAGGTCATTGCTCTCTCTCAGCAGCCCAATTGCAGGTGGCCTCTTTTAACACTGAGATTCTTCAGGAAGCCTGTGCTTGGCACAGGTTCTCCACCATCCAGAGGCCTCGAGTGTGCCTCTGAGCTTGAAGGCGGCAAAATTAGCGTTTCTGAACCTTCTGTTGGCCAGAGGGGATTTTGGGAGTCCTGTCTGCCTGCATGCAGACTTGGACAATTTGCTCTAGTCAAGTGGAAAATTAACAACCCAGAAAGGAAGGGGACATGATTCAAGACCAAATGTTCATTGCAACCAGGGTGCTGGCAGGCGTTTAAGCACGCTCTTGAGAAACTATAAGGAATCCTACACTGGAGATGTTTTCTTCTCGATGCAACAGACATTTATCTTACACCCACCAAACGCCAAGCACTTGGCTTAGCCCTGGGAATATAACGATGACTAGAGGTGGTCCCTGCCCACAAGGATCCCACAGTCTAATGTGATTATCTGGTGACTGGGAGTCTCCTTTGGGGAGAATATAATGGCTTTTAATTGATGCAGTTTATGATGTCTGGTTAATAGTGTGTCTCGTAACAATAAATCCCCAATTACCCCATCAGCAGTCGGTGACACAGCATACTAATGAAGGCAGCACTTCTTTGGTGGTGTGGGCTAAAAGAATTGCAGCCTAGTGAAGGAGGGTCTGATGAAGACTTCATTATTTAATGAACCATGTCGTTGTGAACAGCTGTGGTGTAAACCAGCCTGGACAATTATGCAAGTTGGATTATATCTCCAGTAAATTGATTCTACTTGATTTGATTAGGTTGGTTCTCCAAAGACAAATTCTTCCAAGTTGGGTTTGGAAAAAAAATCACCATTCAAACTTTGCTTCTCACTTTTTATCTTTGAATTGCTTTTACTTTCAAATCTTAAGAGGAAACACACACGGTGGCTGCTATGTTGTTATCAGCAAGAGAACTGAGAATAATCATGTATCTGTAATAGCTATTAAAGTTCTCTGTACAAGACTCGCACTGTCTTTTCTCAAAGAGCATGCCCAAGGGGGTGATAAGAGACTGGCAGGAAACTGTGACCACCGCTTTGTGAGTCCCCCAAACAGCCAATCTCCAGCTTGCCAAGCAGCTATCTTCCATTACACACAGCCAAATGTAGGGATGCAGCTGAACATAATGCAAAGAAATGGAATTGATGTAAAAATTCTTCCCAGAACCCTGGCCCCACCATGTCCAGAGTATTTGACACCATCTCCTACGGTGTTTTTCAAACCATGGGTCATGATGCATTAGTAGCTTGTGAAATCTGTTTAATGCAAGGGTTCTTAATCAGGGGTCCACGGACCATGAGCTTGAATTGAAAAAAACAAACAAACAAAAAAAACATTCTTGTGGGGACGTGTTGGTCCAGGTGTGATATATTTATTAAATAATACACAGTATAGTGTGGACTTAATAAGGGATCCTTGGTTTTCACCTAACTGGCAAAGGGGTCTGTGGAACAAAAAATGTTAAGAGCCCCTGATTTAATGGATCATCACCAACATTTAAAAAATGAAATTGAATAGAATAACCATGACACAGTGCATCTCATTATACATAGTAAGGGTATATATTGCTTAATGAAACTTGTGTGTATGAGTGTGTGTGTGTGCATGTGGGGTGTTTTGAACCATGATGTAAAATATATTTAGGGCTTTGGTCAAAAGCATTTGAAAAATACTGCTAGTTCAACCTCTTTATTCTGTAGTTAAGGAGAACAGGCATTTAGCTGCTTTGTGGCTGATGCAGTTGACCAGATGGTGCTAGGGCTTTTATTAAGAGAATTGGTGAGCACCAGGAGCCAACTTGAGTTCACTAAGCTCTCACCTAGACCAGCTACAGACTCATCAGACCAGAGCCAGAAGGTTGTTTCCAGAGTTCCTGATGTCTCATGCCAGGGGTCAGGCTGGAATGTCTGTAAACAAAACCAAGTAGGATAATGAGCAGATGCAAAACAATCTCTTCTGAGGAATTCTTGAAAGAACTGGAAGTGTTCCTGTTCTTCTCCAAGCCCCTCAGCAGGGACACAATTACCAATTTTAAGCCTTTGAATATCTGTCATGTGAAGAAAGGATTCGAGTTCATCTCTATGGTCCCAGCACATAAATGTTTGTTTCACTCTAGAAAAGAGTTTTGGCCTCCTTAGAGCATCTCTGATTGGGCCTAATTCCTACAACCTGTGTATGGAACAGGCCGCTTCCAGATGAAATAGTTTCCTGTAAGGGAGGGATCCCAAAAGGCTGGGAAATCACTACTCCTGCATGTGGCCTCCAAAGGCAGGGAAATCCCTGGATAACTGTTAGATTCATCAGTGACTTTCTGATTTGTCAAGATATAGTTTACCCAGTGCAAATCCCCAGCAATTATGAGTCTGGCTTACCTTACTTACCCTTACTATGCATAATGCACTGCGATCTTTTCCATTCCATTCCATTCCACTCCCCTATTCTCTCCTATAGTATCCTATCCCATCCCATCCATCCCTTCCCATCCAATTCCATTCTTAATTCATTTATCAAAATGATGACCATGTCTCCCTAAATTGATTTCATGACCTACAAATGGGTTGCAACCTGCAATTTTAAAAACACCAGATTAAGTTATGTTTAAATTCCCTTTCAACCCCCAACTTCTGTGAATCCAATGTAAATCACCACTATATCATTAGGGTATAAAATTCTATGTGCTGATAAAATAATTGATGGACTGAAAGCCATCTGTTACTAATTCACTCACTCACTGATTCCCTCCTCATTCATTCCTTGAGCACATGTAGCAGGCACCCATGGTGCTGTAAAGTAAACAAACACAGTTCCTGCCCTCAAAGAGTTTATAGTTATAGGGAAATTGATTAGGTTTGCTGGGGTTGTGAGGGTCCTAGCAGCTGCTTACCCTGGGTTCCCCTAGGGGAGCAGGTCCCTTGAACTTCAGCTCCAGGTCATCCTCCTCCCTGTCCTTGGACTAAAGTCTTGGCCCAATGGCTGAAAATTCCACGATCTGCCATTAATGAAAACAAAACTCAAAATTAGCAAGTGTTAGAAAATGAAGGCTGACAGAGCTGTGGAGACCTGTGTCCTCTTGGCCCCAGTTGAAAGTAGATAGTGGGAAGAGAAGGCTCCTCTCATGTGAAAGAGACGTAGTTACTTTTTGTATATTGATTGCCTTCCTACCTAGACGACTGATTCTGAGGACCGACTTACAGAGACTAATAAAATGAGAATGCTCAGCGTTGGGAACCGATGTTTAGATCCGCATTATACCAGGGTCAAGGAAGCTCCTGTCCCAAGTCTGGAAATGCTCTGTTTAACCATTTCCCAGCCAGAGACAAGCCATCACAGTGTCAACATCAGATGGGTTAGGGGTGAATTATTTGGGTCCAGGATGCTGGAATTTTCTAAGGCTCTCCCACAACGAGACTCCTTCCTCAGATGTTCCAATACTTCTTGATCCTTCTCTGAACTTCTGGAGTGCTGAGGTTAGTTGAGAGGGCAGCCATGTGTCGGTTTAGAATCATGTGCCAATTTTTTCATAATTGTTGATCTTGCCTCCCCAGCTAGGAAAGGAGTAAGTTGTCAGACTTGGTCAACTCATCCCATGCTCTGAGTTGCTGGTTTTTCACACCCAAAAGGGGAACAAGTATGTCACCAGGCAGGCTTGTGGGGAGGACTCAATGACCAGGAAGGGCCAGTCCCTCCTCTTTCCTGTCCTCCTGCCCCTCCCACCTAAACCAGCACTGGGCACATGCTTTGACCCTCCCCTCTCAGAACTGCATTTTCTCCCCTCAACCCAGCCCTGGAAGCACCACCCTGACATTAAACCTCCTGGCCTCCTACGTCCACTTTTCTGTCCTTCCTTTCTCCCCCCACTCTGCATCCCTCATTCTACTCTGGGCCAGTCAGTGGGGATTACAAGTAGTTCCTCAACACATAAGGCTACTAGAGTTTGCATCTCCCTGTTTTTGCTCATGTTTTACCCTTTGCCTGGGAAGCTTCCCTCACACTCCCTGCCCCTCATGCTCAGCTCTTCCTCTCTGCATCCTGCAGTCCAGCACTCTCCACACAGAGTAGATACAGGGGTTCTTCACAAGGGGTCCATGAGCTTGAATTGAAATTCAAAAGAACATTATTCTTGTGGGGACGTGTTGGTGCGGGTGTGATCTATTTATTCAATAATACACAGTATAGTGTGGACTTAGTAAGGGGCCGTGGTTTTCACCTGACTGGCAAAGGATTCCGTAGAAAACAAAGGTTAAGAACCCTGGAAAAGAATAACCTCTTCTGGTATCCTTCTAAACGGAGTTCCTCCTTGAGCTGTCCTAACAGGGCCCGACACCCAGTAGGCCATGCACTCCTGAATCTGGGGGCTGAACACAATGATGTCTTCAGCAAAGCTGAGGTGGGTATGTGACATGCTGGCTCACCTGCCACCGCGTGGCTTGTGTGAGTCCACGAGGTCAGTCTGCCCTCTGGAACGTGTGTGATAGGCCCACTGAGCTCATCTCCTCGAGAGAAGACCATTGTAAGGGAGGCAGCACTGCTTGGGGAATGAACAAAGCTCGGGTCTCTGCAGGAGATGAACAGATTCCACTCCTGTGGACTTTATGTCTTTATACAGAGTTCAGGAAGGTGAGGCAAGGCTTTTCCCAATTAGTGGCCTGGTTAGACAGTTCTGTGAATACTTGGATACTGGATACTTGGATGTTGGAGCTGGAAAGGCTTTGCCGGATCATCTCTGGCCCAGCCCTCTCCTTTTACAGATGAACAAACCAAGGTCCAAAGGTGGAGCACAATTTGCCCAAGGTCACCCAGAGTGAGTGGCAGAGGAAAACTAATGACAGCAGTTGCCACCACCATGTGGGGTGGCAGCTGCCTGGGCTGTGAGGCAGGGGGGCCTGTTGCTACTTCTCCTCCCCTGGTTGCTAGGGGAATCCTTGCCCTTCCCCAGAGCCAAGAGACAGGGATGAAGGAGCATCTATTGCCATGGAAACCAGCCCTTAGCACTGCAGTCCGCCCTCCTGACAGACTGTAGCTCCTTTGCTAGGGTTGCTGGTTCTGCCGCTGGGATTGCACAGGCTTATCCAAGTGGGGATGGGTATGCATTATAGTAACAATTTTTTTTTTTTTTCATTTCTGTATCAGTTTCTCCCCTGCCAGAGATTCCTAATAGGATTTAAGACTTTTAGAAGGAGACCGGCCTTTGGCAATCTTTGGCCTTCAGACAAAAGAACCAAAGTTTTGAGTGGATGGCAGCTCTGGTTGAAAAGAACCTGCCCAAAGAAAATCTAAAAGGAAGAGCTGGAGTTGGGGCAAAGAGAAGGAAATTAATTTTTACTTTCAGACATATTTAAGTCTCTTCAATCCTCCAGGAGTTAAATTGGAACTTTAAAAATAAATAGGCTTCCTTCTTCATGTGGACCTGAAGAGTTCTGGAGTTAGAAAGGGCCTTATTAGGTCATCTCCAGCCCTCTGCCTCCAGGCTATTCTAAAACAACCTCTCCACCTTTTTTAACAAGACTCTCTGGAGAAGGTGATTTCAAAATCTCCCACAATAATATGTTCTACTGTCTAGCAATTCTTGATCTCAAAGATCAAATTCCTCCAGTTGCTTGACTGTCCACCAGCTGGGATTGTGTGGATGACTTAATCATCTATGTTCAAATCCTGCCATTTAGGTGGGGTGACCTTGGGCAAGTCACTTAACAGCCCTGAGTGTCAGTTTCAGATCTGAAGAGATGGTTAGTGTGAGGTTGTAGGAAGTACAGAGGTGAATGTGCCTTAGATGTTGCCTGACCCATGGTGATGTTCAATAGGACGGTTAGCCCTGGGCTAGCCTGGGACTGGGGGGAGAGGCATGGCACAGCATTTTCCGGAAAAAGACCTTAGGCATTAACTTTTTAGTTGTTGGATCACGGAGGGGAAGAAGAGGGTAGGGATGGGGTGGGCTGGAGCAGCTGGGGCAGCTGCAGGACACTCACAGGCTTGGAGCAATGACCACTCATTTACTTACCAGTACCCAATATTTGAATATTTTAGAAACCAGTTTGACTGGACCAGTGCACCCTGTTTAAATGGTCAGCCCTGGGGGTTCCTTCAAAGATGCCAAGCAAATCCGTACTTCGACACCTTGGTTTGTGCCACTCACACGTGCCCCCTTGCCTTCACTGCCTTTCTGGATCCCACCCGTCAATGAAGGTGCAGCTCAAATCCAGCCTCTTACATGGACATGATTCAGCTCCAAACTTGTAAATGAGTTTGCTGTGTTCTTTTTCTAGGAGGCAAGAAAGAAGAGGAAAGGTTATTTCTGCATGGTTGATTGAACAATTGGCTTAATCATGGAGCTTCAGATACCATTTGGTCTGTGAGTCATGCATGAGGAAACTGAGGTCCAGAGAGGGGGCAGGAATTGCCCAGGCTATCCCAATCATCAACAACACTTCTTGAACCTTGTTCTCCTGACTCTTCCACCTCAGCTTCTTGCCCAGTACCCCATCACTGAGGCTGACCCTGAACCTGGAATTAGAGCAGAGCCAGCCTCTGGCCCGGGCTGCAGTCTTCCTTTCGCTGCCCGTGCTGGCTGAGCCACACGGAGGTGGTAGGGAGGGAAATGCATGTTTGTCTGGAGAACACACCCATCTGGAAAACTGGAGCTGGGCAGTGTCCATGTGGGCCACCAACCCATTCTCCATCGCAGCCCTCACACCAAGGTTGGGGCTCTGGGGACAATGAAAAGTATTGGTGTCTTTCTTCCCATCTGGGGGGCTCACTTCAAGCCACATGCTGGGATGGTGGCACTTTTACTTGGCTTTGCTTTTATAGGATTTGTTTTTTAAATGAAAATTCCTTTTTCTGCCACTAGGAAGGTCCTGGCCTGGCTTCTGAAACACCAGGGTTATGGAAACATCTGGAAGGGCTATTCACACTAGGCATCTATGAGATACATGTTTGTATGTGTGTGTGTGTGCAAATTCTGACATTGCATCATGGAAAATCCTTTCTAAGGAAAGTGGCAGATGCAAAGATGCTGATGTTGTATCCATTGAAAAAATACAGTTTTGGTCACAAGAAATGGTATTTATGTACTGGCTTAGCATGTGGTTGGCTCCAGATGGGGAAAATAACTGTTGAGATGACCAGGCTCCTTCTGGTAAGGGAGATAAATGGGCTCCCAGAGCAGTAGGGGGCAGTGAAGAATAGGGAAGCATGGTGCTTGGAGCTCAGGAGACTGGAGTTCAAATCCTGACTTTGTTACCTCCTAGCTGTGGCCAAAGACAACTCTCTTAACACCTTGAACCTGCTTTGTGGGTGGGGGTTCCCTGTTAACTCAGGGAACTTCTCATGGGGCTTCCAGGGATAACTGTGGCTGGGTATCTCAGGGGACTGTAGCACAATTTTGAGCTCTCCAGCCTTAGGCATCAAGGCAGGAAAAGGTATCTGTGGTGGTAGAGAGACCTACACATATGGAAACCCCTTTGGTTGCCATTTTGGCCATATCTCAGTGTTAGGAATCTGCCAGCTGGCTTGCTTCATTTCCTGAGCTCTGACAAGGCAGCAGCCGGAGTCATCTTCTTTGCTGTTATCTAGAACAGCTGCTGGGATTTAATAGTGCACTTAAAGGAATTACCTAGAATCACAGCAGGCATTAAGAAATGGGAGTGCATTTTTGTAAGCCAAGCTAATATTTGAGAGTAAGAGATCAGGGTCTTTCCTTCCACAGTGGGTGAGACACAAAAAGGACTGGGCTGTGATTATGCTGTAAAGATGGGCAATAATTTCATCTGGATTCTGCTCAGTGTGGGGTTCGGGTTGGGTAGTGTGTGAAAATGAATGATTGGCTCTGGCTTGGGGACCTCTTTCCATATCAAATGCTCAAGGAAGCCACCCTCTGTAGGCACCAGGAAAGTAACAGGCATCTTGGCCAGGACCCAAGGGCGACTCTAGACGGTACAGTTGCTCTGCACCCATTTCCGTACTTATACATTGCAATGGTCCAATTAGGTATCTCCCTCTTTATCCCTTTCCCAAGGTGAACATTGGCCTGGGACCACTTGAGGATGATATACCATGATGACTATGCTGTCACTTGACTTTCTACCAACACTGGCTCCTGAATGGCTCCCATTGATGACCCTGGCTCAGTGAGACTGGATGCAAAGCACTTTGCAAATGCTAATTCAGTCAAGTAATCCCCATTTATCTCTTGTGCACCTCCTAAGTCCCCTGCCCTGTGTTGTGCTGAACCCCAAAGTAATTGGTCCTGCCTCCTAGATGTGGCGGTGGTCCATTCACGTCTTACCTAGTTCAGGCCGCCATTACTTCTCTCCCAGCCAGCTGCAGTCATGTCCTAAAAACCTGCTGACTTTTCCCTCCTAGCTGCTGTCTCTCGATCAAATTGATTCTTCCAACAGTGGCATCAGGACCTTTCTAAAATGGTTTTTGGATCATTTTACTTCCCTTCTTAAGACCCTCCATTCATCCGCATCGTACTTAGAAACAAATTCAATCTCCTTATCATGTCCTACATAGGCTGTCTGATCCAAATTTTTCTTTCTCAATGTATTCATAATAATGTGACAAAGAAAAGGGGAGTTGGGGGGCAGGGCGCTCCTTGCTCTTTTCTTAGGGCCTCTACTTACAGGGATCCGTTTACTTGAAATGTGCCCCCTCCCCAAACTTTTGCTCAGCTAGCTCCTTTACATTGTTTACAGACTTTGTCCCTTGCCAGACCAGGGTGACTGTTACTGCCCCATACCTCATAGGTGGCCGTACTTTTCCTTTGAATTACCGTTGTGTTATTTGTGTCATTTTTAAAAAAATATCTTAATGTCTATCTCTCCTCTTCAATCACTCACAAGGTCTTTGAGGGCCAAGACCACACCCAACTTGGTGGCTACTGTACAAGACCTAGCACAGAGAATCCAACCCAGTAGGAGCTTAGGGCCTGCTTGTGGAAGTGCTGTGGCTCTTTGGGTGCCCTCTGGTTCTGGGTTTCCAGAGCTTCCTGAGCAGGTTTCTGTTGTGTGTCTCACTGACAAGGGAACCACAGGGGGTGATGTGAGCTTCAGACAACTCAGCCAGATGTTTCCATCTTTAGATGAGCCTTATACCCAGGCATGAAGCAGAAGAAACTATGTGGAGTCATAAACTGAGTAAATCAGTGGAAGAGAGTAAATATGAACCCCCATGATGTCTTTTTATGGGCTCCTTTTTAGATTGTAATCACCAATGTAGAGTTTGCAGGGTATTAACTTTGTTGTAGAGAAGATATACAGCCTTGGGAGTAGTTGGGGACAAGGGGCTGAGAGGCCTTTGCTCTAGCTTTCCTCTTGGAGATAGTTTTAAAAATATTTTTTAAAAGTGTTTGTCCACTGTCTTATCTTAATTTTCCCCTTTAATGTTTCCCCTCCTTCCTGAAAGCTAAGTGATGGTGGAATTCCACTTTCAAGCCTGGGTCGAGAAAGTTCTACATCTGAGAACTTTAGCAGATCCAAGAACAAGCCAGGGCCATGGGTACTGCATCAGATAGAATGGATAAAATCCCAGCTGTACCACTTAGCTTGTGATCGTGAGCCAATTTTTGTTGTTGTTGTTAATTTTTGGAGCCATCATTTCTTCCTTTTAAATTGTAACCAATGGCCCCAACCTCAAAGGGTGGTTGTAAAGATAAAAGAGATGAAATATGAAAAGCATCTGGTACTCAAAAAAAATATTGTAGTTAATATAATGGTTACAATGATTGCTTTTTTAAAGTAAGCCTGGTACAGTGGGAACAGAGTGAAAACTGGGAGTCAGAAGACTTGGTTCCAACTGTGTCACTGATGTGCTGGGTGACCTTGGGCAAGTTAGTTAACCTCTCTGTTCCCTGGACTCTGTATTAGTGAAATGAGATGTTTGACTCAAATGATCTCCAAGGCTGTCCTACTCAAAGTGTAGTCTGTAGATAGGCATGACCTGGGGACTTGTTAGAAATGCAGATTCTCAGGCCCCACCCCAGACCTCCTGGATCAGTAACTCTGGGAATGAGGCCCAGCCATCCGTATTTTAACCAACTCTGCAGATAATTGGTACGCTTGATAAGGTTTGAGTAAGGTTACTCCCTGGACCTTCCAGCTCTAGCATTTGTGTCTGATGTCGGCCTCCTGAGCAGCAATCACCTCTGGAGCCTTCCTCCTTGGAGTCTGGGGCCACAGTGGCCTTTGGCACAAGGGGAACAGGGTAAAGTAGGAGAATGAGCACAGGATTCTAAATCAAGACTCAGCTGAGACTGGAACCTGGCAGCCTGATGCCAGAGTCTATGTGCATAAGCATGCCTTTATTGCCTCTCAGTGGTCCTGCCTCTGTGTCTTACTTGCTGGGTGACCTTGACCAAGTCATTCAGACTTCCCTGGGCCCCATTCTCCCCATCTGTAATATGAGGAGGATAATAGGACCTATCTTATAGGGGTTTTCTGAAGATTCAATGAGAGGGAAGTGGGTGTGGCTCAATGGATAGAGCTCCCGTTTACCATATGGGAGGCCCCAGGTTCACTTCCCGGGGCCTCCTTGTGTGGGCAGGCCAGCCGGCCCGTGCAGCCTAGTGGGCTGATGCAGCAAGACCTCACAGCAGGAAGCGAGTGTGGCTCAATCGACAGAGCCCCTGTTTACCATGCCGGAGGCCCCGGGTTCGCTTCCCGGGGCCTCCTTGTGAGAGCAGGCCGGCTGCGCGGCGCGGTGGGCTGATGCAGCAGGACCTCACAGCAAGGGGGAGATAAGCAGACACGGAAGAAACACACAGTGAATGGACACAGTAAAACACAAGCAGCAAGGGGGGGTGGGGAATAAATAAATAAATAAATAAATCTTAAAAAAAAAAAGATTCAATGAGCGACATGGGAAAAGTGCTCAGAAGGCCTGCCTGTGGTAAGGGCTCTGGGTGTTGACTGCTGCTGTCACCATTACTGTCCCCTTCCTCCTCCTCCTCCCCCTCAAGTGGCTCAAAGTACAGAGCTACATGGGGCTTTGAGTAAAATGGAAGAGAAGGGACTAGAACTCAGGCGTCCTGTCTTGCTCTGTGGCCTTGAGCAAGTCCCTTAAGCTCAGAGAAGTGAACCCTCCTCAGATGGGCATATGTGTTCTCTCTGTACATACCAAGTGCCTGTCTAGGGCTGGCCACGGGGCCAGGCCCCGAGAACGCAGCATGAAGGCGCTCACAGCCCTGGCCCGCGCTGGGCCTGCCTTCCCGGTGCCCTGGGGGATTGGGTGCGACCCCAAAGGAGAAAACCTGTTGTGGTGGTTAGTAATCCTTGTATCACTAACACAGAAGTAGGGTGAGGAGTTAAATAAGGGTGCTCATTCTCATGCTAAGTGATTTGGAGATTTGTTTCCAGGGGTCAGGCCCCAGAGAGAGAAGGGCCTGGTGTGGCTAGCACTTGAAGCGCAAATATTTGCCCACTAGATGTGGCTGGGGAGACCTGTGCTGGCCTGGTGGGACCAACCGCTCTACCCTCTACCTGGAGGCTCCCCGTCTCTTTTCTGTGCAGTCATAGCAGGCACCTCTGTCTTCATTTCCTGGGGTTGCCTTAACACATTACCACGAACTTTGAGGCTTAAAACTACAAAACTGTATTTTCTCTCCCAGTACTGGAGGCCAGAAGTCTGAAATCAAGGTGCCAGGGGGTTGGTCCCTTCTGGAGGCGTTAGGGGAGAGTTACCAGGAGCACCATGGGTTGTAGATGCATCACTCCAGTCTCTGCTTCCATCTCTACATGACCTTCTCCTCTCTATGTCTCTGTGTCTCAAGACTCCCTCTCCTTTCTCTTATGACACCCGTTGTTGGACTTGGGGCCTACTCGAAATCCAGGTGGATTTCCCCATCTCAAGATCCTTAACCTAGTTACATCTGTGAAGACCCTTTTTCCACATAAGATCACATTCAGGGGTTCCCACCAGTAGGACAGGAGCATATCATTTTTGTGGACCATTATTCAACCCTCTATGCCCTCAAAAGTTGACGCAAAGCTGATGTGTTCTGTCCACACATTATCCAATTTTACCAGATCTATTTTTCAAAATTAATTTTATTAAAAAATTTCCAGAAATTGCAAACATTCTAAACCCAACAAGTAACAACCTCCCTTTCTCTCCCTTCTCCTATTCCCTGGTAACCTCTAATCTATTCTCTGCCTCTGTGAATTTGCTATTTCTAGATATTTCATATATAAGTGAACTCATGCAGTATTTGTTCTTATGTGCTTTACTTATTTCACTCATCATAATGTTTTCAAGGTCCATCCATGTTGCAGCATGACGCAGAACTTCATTTCTTCTTACAGCTGAATAATATTCCACTGTGTGTTTGTACCACATTTTGTTTATCCATTCATCTATTAATGGGTGTTTGGGTTGTTTCCACCATTTGGCTATTGTGACTAATGCTAGTATGCACATTGGTGTACAAGGATCTGTTTGGGGCCCTGTTTTCAGTTATTTTGGGTGTATACCTAGGAATGGAATTGCCAGGTCAAATGGTAATTCTATGTTTACCTTTTTGAGGAACCGCCATACTGCTTTCCACAGTGCTTTTACCATTTTGTTTTCCCCAACCAGATCTTCTTTTATATTTTTATTCTGTACCTGCAAATATTCTATCTTGGCAGTTTCCTTGGAACCCCAACTAGATGTCTCAGTGCATTAGGTGCATTTGATGTGTTGTCATAGGGCAGGAGAGTAGAACTGCTGGTAGGGTGGGGAGGAAAGGAGGGCAGGTCCTTTAGTGTGGTGCTGGTTGGATTTGTCTTTGAGAAGGTGCTATAAATGTTGACCGTGAGAATTACACTTGGCTTTGCCCTCAGTTTGACTGTATTCAGATGAAGTCTGCCTGTGGTTTAACTCACTGGGCAGTTAGGGGAGGAAGGCAAAATTTTCCCTAATGCTACATTTGGATTGTAACAATGCTGTCAATCTCTGTGGTCCTCAAGAGTTTGGGTTCTCTTAGGGAAAGGAGCATGACCCTCAGCACCGTGCTACCCCAGCTCACCTTCTGAAGGCACCTTCTGAGTTTACATATGGACTCTGTGCTCTCAGCTGTGGTCTCTTCCTTCCTTCTACCTAGGGCTTAGTGAGGAGATACAGTGGTGTTATGGGCTCTGCCTTCCATGAGTTTGCTCTGTAGCTGGTGAGATGAAACTAAGTCATAGGAAAAGATGCTGCCATTCATACAAGGTAACATGGAATTTATGATTTGAGTGGCACAGGCAGAAATGAGAGGAACAGAAAACTTTGAGAGCTGGGGATAAGGGAAAGCTCCATGGAAGACACAGGACTGCAGCTGGACCAAAAGGGTGGGCTTTCAAGGGAGAAAAACAACCTTGATAAAGTCCCAGGCAGACATGGGGATGGTTGGTTCATCCATCTGTTACCATTTGCAGTGGGTGTCTCAGTTCACAGACTTAGGTGAGAAAACAAATGTCATATTTATTTTTGAATCTTCTAATCAACCTAAATCTGACTCCACAACTTCATCTTCATCCTCATGGAGGGCTTTTTCTCTACCCAGGGGTGTGCAGAGCTGTTGGGTCTAAGAAAGCACCCAACCATACCCAGTTCCTTCTGGCTACTAATGTTGTATCCACCTGGTCCCTGCTGAAATGCTGTCTGTGACATCCCAGAGTCCATTTGGGTTTGAAGCTCTGCTGCATCTGTGCTGCACATGGGCTGAGCAGGAAATCTGTGTTGGGGTAATATTCTGCAGGGCAGCATGCAGCCACCCCTCAGAGTTTTTGCCTTTTATTGCCACCAGGAGGGTGAGGATCTGTGCTGCTCACAATCCTCCATTCTCCTTCTCTTTTAATCTGGGGAAAATCTCTCCCTTTCTCCTGTAATTGCCCCCAAAGGCATTCCCTAGAAGAAGCTTTCTCTTCCTTGAACCCACATTGTATAAATTAGAAAAAGAGCCTTTGACGTCAAGCCACTTATGTTTCCCATTTCCAAAAATCCGCTAGATATGAGCAACCTACAGGGAGGACGAATGTAAATTGGTATTTCAGGAAATTATTCCACCAAACATTTTAGAGCTGGAAGAGCAGGAGTAATATCTTTAAGTAGCTGAAATCAACCCTGCCCTTTGGGCAAATATTAAGTAGTTATTTGGGTCTTCGCTACAATCACTCAGGAGCCAAGAAGGACCAAGGCAGCTGGAGGTGGACTCCAGGCAAAAGCAAATATTTATTTGACCCTTCACCCTAAAATGCCCCCCTGAAGCCATTTTCCCATCAAGCACCCATTGGCCCTGCCTGGAAGACTCATTCTCAAGATCCAAGCAAATAAGAGGAGGGGCCTTCTCCAGTTGACTGTCACATAGAGTTCCTGGCTTCAAGGCCAGAGATTGACTACTGAGGTTTGAAGGACCAAGGCAGGTGATGCATGGAAACCCCTGGTGATGGGTGGGGTCCTTCTCCTGTGGAGGTGAAAACAGGAGGCATGATTCATTGCAGCCTGGCCCAGCAGACCTGTCACTTCTATGCTGTGGATCCAGGGACCTTAGTGGGATCATCTCGGGAAACTTCATGTCTCTAAGACATAGTTTTTGGCTCTTGCTACATGATAACAGATGGCAAGATGATATTATTTTTCCAAACTCTTCTATTAATAATAACATTCAATCATTTCTCAAACACCTCTCTAGTTGAGGAAGATACCTGCAGGGTAAAGATGTGGCCTTGTCCTTTCTCTTTCCTGTTTTTCCTTCTATGGTGTTTTCCTTTCATATATTTTTGGAGAGTGAGATAGTCCAGATCCACATGCAGAACTGGGAGTGAAGTGTGACTTGAGAGATGCCAGAATGGTCCTGTGGCCTATCTACCTGTCATGATGATTCCTTAGCACTGGCCTGAAATGTCCATGTCTGTAACTCCTTTGGGTTGAGACATGAAGACCTCTGTCAAAATGCCAATCTTTTCTCAGAATCTCAGGTAGTATCTGAGATGGGTGATAAGCTATGTAATGTAAAAAGCTGATAATGGTTTAAAGTCAATCAGGGTTGGAGCTGGAGATGAGTAGATAGCAATGGGTCCCATCCAGCTTTTATTGCTGATAAAGAAAAACACTCTAGCTTAGTCCCTGAGAGCCCAGACCCTGGAGCAAGACCCCATGGACTGAAATTCTGGAACTTTCTAGTTTGAACAAGTTACTTAATCTTTTTTTTTTTTCCCCTTGGTTTCTTCATAGATAAAATATGGACAATATCAGTACCTAGATTTTAGGGTTGTTCATAGATAAAACTTCTTGGGTTAGCATCAGAACCATGCCTGGAATATAACTGGTATTAACGAAGTGTTGCTGAAGTTATTATGGTCCAGGATTACACAACACATTTCTAAGACCTAAAACTAGAACTGTGCATTTTCTAAGGGCCTCAGGGCTATTTGCTTAGCTATAAAGAATGTGACCAAGGCATTTTGATGGGGCAGGTGAGGACCAAGGAGAGCTGGTGAAGAAAGGGCTCCATCAGTGAACGTTAGAACCCTAAGGACTTTTTGAAAAATCCCATTGCCTGGGCCACACCCCACAGCTATTTCATCAGAATCTGTAGGGGTGGGGCCTGGTCATTAGAAGTTTTAAAATCCCCCCCTCGGTGATCCTAATGTGCAGCCAAAGTGGAGAACTAATAGTCAACTGCTTCCAAACTTGACAAAAATCATCTTGAAAGTTTGTTAAGAGATCTGGCCGTCATCCTCAGATATTCTGGGGGAGGGACCCGAGAATTTACGTTTCTAACCAGGTGCCAGGGCATGCTGCTGAGGCTGGTGCAGGGGCGGTTGGTGCAGGGTTACACTCTGAGCAGCAAGACTAAAGCACAGGAGGGCTTGGACTGCCTGTGGTCCACAATGGGAGGTGGTGGAAGCCCAGGGCCACTGTGGGATTAGACTGATTTACTTCACCCACAGGGCTTTCCATAAGGGGGTTGGGAGTAGGGAAGTGGATCCATGGATTAGATAGTAGGAACCTATCAGAGACCCCCGTAGTTCAGAAAAAATGCCTGAGTAGGCTTCAGAATTCATTAGGAGACAGTGATCATTAAGCACCTACAGTGAGCTAGGCCCTGAGGGGATAGGAGAAGAACAAGAACTGCCCCAAAGAGTTTACTACCACACACTCCAGCTAGCTGCTGGAGGCAGTATTACTAGCGGTGATAATGAATAGCTCTAATTTGTGCTTGGAGTTCTCAGCACCATCGTGAACTAGCTCATTTAATGTTCATAGCATATTAGGTATAATTATTTCCATTTCACAGATGAAGAAACTGAGACCAGAGAGGTTAAGCAACTAGTCCAAGGCTACACAGCTGGTAAGTGCTAGAGCAGAATTGAACCCAGGATTGGTCACAGGACAGAATTAGTCAATGTGCCTTAAGGAGCCATGCAGAGGGGGAGAAATAACAGGGATGCAGAAAAGAGAGGAATCTTAACCAAGAGCTTCTCGAATTCAGAGAAGCACCCCATTCCCCAGGCCTGGAGTTTTTGATTGTGGGCAAGTTGCCTCACCCTTTTGGCAGAAAGAGGCTTGGAAGTCAGAGGGACCAGGGCTGAATCACAGGTCTTCTGTTATTATCCTTGTGACTTTGTAGGAGCCTGAAAATGCCCCCCCTCCCCCAGATTACTGTGACCAGGAAGCTAAAGGAGATAGAATTAGTCAAGCACCCAATGTAACACCTGGCCCACAGGGGGCCCTCAGCATTTGGTGGCTCTTCTCCACTTGGCCCACTGCGACTCTGCTCCCAAGCCCCAGAGTCTGGGACAGGCGGTCACTAAGCCCAGATTAATTGGCTTTGATTTGCTGCCATGCTCCGCAGGCTCACTGGGATTCAGCTTTCTCATGGGCTGAGAACATTAAGCTATTGCTAGATGGTCCCATTACCGTGATTTAAATGCATCTTGGATGCCTGGTGTAGCTTTCTCTCCGGATTGCCAATTTCTCAGAGAATTAAACATTTAGTGCCCAATCAGATATTTTCCTATGCTGAATACATGTGGAAATGCATGCTCACCCCGCTAGGGGAGCAATTAAAGTGCAGTTGAAGGCAGCTTGCTCTAATTCTCCAATGCAGGATAGCATCTTTGTGGTTGGTGAAATGAGTAATGTTTATAATTTGTTGAAGTGTGTGTCCAAAAGTAGAAGATGGAAGAGAGAAAAGTTCTTCAATGAAGAGAAAAGGTTGGCATAGATGCCACAGGAAAAAGAAGGGGGAAAATCCCTCCAAAGTGGATATAGTTTACCTTGAAATAGATTTCCCTAAAATGATGGAAAAATTTTACTTCTGATGCAGATCCTTACCGTTCACCATTTCTCATGGAATATAGTCACCATAAGAGTTGTCTAGCAGATATAGGCCATTTTATATCTTCCCATAACCTGCAGAACTGTGTGGGAGAGAGTGTAAACTGCAATGTGAACTATGGTCCATGCACAATGGCAATGCCCCAGGATGCGTTTATCAATTGCAATGAATGTGCCACACTAATGAAGGATGTTGTTTATGTGGGAGGGTGTGGGAGGTGTGGGGAGTGGGGCATATAGGAATCCCTATATTTTTTGTGTAACATTTGTGTAATCTAAGTATCTATTAAAAAATAAAAAAATACATATTAATAAAAAATTTTTTTTTAAAAAAAGACTTGTCTAGTATCATCAAGGTTGGCTTAGAGTATTAGGTCATTTTTGTAAATCTAAAGGTTTCAACAGAATCAAAATAGGTCAATTTCTAGATGTCTGAGCTTAGCTACCAGGCCGAAAGGCTCAGTTAAAGGCAAGTTTCCTCATTTCACAGTTTAAAGATGCCCTCAAAACAAGAGGGGCACTGCCTCAGGAAGACTCTCTCTTTTTTTATAGTGTTATGTGGCCTAAGTTTGTCAAGTTGTTTTTCCTGGAATTCAAGAAGAGCTGGATAGCTACCTGTTAGCTGCTGGGAAGGGGATTCAGACGTCAGGTGGAGATGGGACTGATGACAGGCATAGTTCTCAATCCTGGCTACACCTTAAAATCATCTGGGGAGCTTTCCAAACCCCCAATGCCCAGACTCCACCCCCATGACTTAGAATCAGCATTTCTGGGGTGGCTGAGCCCCCCAGATGATCCCAGTGAGCAGCCAGGGCTGAGAGCCACTGGACCACATGCTCCCTCAGGTCCTCCAGCAGGGATCTTAGGGGTTTAAGTTCAAGAACATCGAAAGGGGCTGAGAAGGAACTTGGAGGGGCTGGGGAAGAAAGCAGATGCTGCCTTGCTTGGCATCTACACCTCCAGGGGTGTTGGTAGAGACCAAGCTAGAAAAATCCCCAAGAAGAAGGAGGTCTTTAACCCTGCATCTGTTTCTGTGCAGAGAATGGTAAGTAAAGGATGTTTCCTTGATTCTAAAATGCACCGATTAGTGAGATACATCACTGACTTAATAACTTCTTTCTTTTGGAGGATAGGAGTGGGGGAAACTCTATATTAAATATATACTAAAATATGCATTGATTGTAAGATCCATCTTGATTTCAGAATCGTTATATGTTGGAAAATGTGCCTCTTGGAATTGGTCTAATAACATAATGACAGTGTTTTACATAAATTAGTTCATTTAATCCTCACAATAACTTTATGAAACAAGTGCTGCCATCACCCCTAATTTACAGGAGAGGGAGTTGAGGCACGGAGAAGTTAAATAACCTGCCTGGACTCAGAGCTAGTTAGTGATGGAACTGGAATTTGAAGTTTTTTTTTGTTTTGTTTTGTTTTTTTCCAGAGGTAACCCAGAAAATGTGGTGAGAGCCAAGGGGGCACTTTCTCAGGCTTCTTCCTTTCCACTGAGCTCAGGGAGGTGGCTTTCCCTTAACCAGGGCCCTGAATCCTCCAAGGGCAGGGACATCCTGTACACTTGTTTCTGTAGAAGTAAGTGGGGGATGAGATCCAGCTGAGGTCCCCTCACCCAGCCCTGGGCCCAAGGGGCTGTATCTTCCCAGGGAGTTGTTTTTTCTATTTCCACAAAGGCTCAATGTAAACTTAAGATGGTGCAGCCTTGCCTGCGTGTAAGGAGCCTACCTGACTGGGCTGGGGAGAGAGCACTGAGTAGTGCTCTCCCCCTACTTTCTGATGGTTATTTCACCACACTGGGCACAGCTTCTTGGAGAATCATTAATAGTTGTTCTGTTTGATGGCAGGGGAGTAGAGAACGCATTTGAGGTCCTTCTATCTCTGGGACCTTTAATTCTATGCCTCCTAAACAAAAGTTCCTTCCATGCCAGTTTGCTCCAACAAACATGGTGGACAAAAAAGACGGGATGTCAGGTTGACCAAGAAGCCCTGAAGCCAACAGCTTCCGGAAATTCCTGAACCCAGTCCTTCTGTACAGGTCCCCCCCACCCCCTTTGCTTCCCCCTTTTTCAAGCTCCTTGAAGTGAAGGCAAGCTGAACCTCTAAGGAGCAGCATTCCAGAGCAACCTGGGTAATGGAAAGTCCAAAAAAAAAACAAAACAAAACATCTGGAGCTTGTTTCTAAAGCTGGATGGGTTACCCTGGCTTCTCAGAAAGTGTCCGTTTAGACCCAGAATGTGAAATACGGTTTCGAGGCTCACTGGAAGAGGGCCAGAGGGCTTAGCAGCTCAGGGCGTGGGCCAGATGGGGAATCCAGCTGCTGAGCCAGTGAGTGAGGTCCTTTTAGCTGCTTGTTTGGGCTGTCAGAAAAGCAGCCTCGCAGGACCCTCACCTTCAAGCCTTAAAACTGCTGCTCCATGGGCAGAATTTCAGATCTTCAATACTTGTAACATTTAGTTGGGGATTTTTTTTTTTTAAGAGGGTCAACCAGTGGTAGCAGTAAGCCATTAAGTGTGGGGGGCTTGAGGGTACGGGTTTTATTCCTGTCCATCGCTGTTGTGTTCGGAAGTCATTCTACTTAAGCTGCCAACCTAAATTTGAATAGTCTGCTGGCTCTGCAGGTGCATCTTAAGAAAGTCCCCTATCATCCCTGTCCAGTAAGACTGCTGCTGCTGTGGAGCCAACATGGGTGAAAATTATGCATGGGAAAACAGCAACAACAACAAAATCAGTTGTTTGGAAGACTTATTTTTATGCTTTAATCAGGACGGGCCTTCTTAGGCCTTGGGGTAGTGATATTCTTTGGGTGCCTGTAGGGTTGGTTCCCAGGACAATGCATAACCTCTGCCCAGGCCAGCCTGGCTCCAGCTGTCTGAGTGAAGATGGCTCTGAAGACTCTCCTTCCTGCCCAGGAGTCCCCCTCCTACCTGGCTGTGGGTTCTGAGGCCATAGTTTCACTGGGTGAAGACTAGAAAGAACGTCTCTGGAAGCCGAAGGCCAGTCCTCTCTAGGCTCATTGCTCTCAGGCAGGGAACCTCAAATTAGGGGCCTTTGAGAGGTTGCCTGCCGTGGTGGGCCTTCAACTACCCCGGGTATTAGAATCATCTGAGCATCTTTTTCAGTTAGCATCACCGTATCATCCTCTCTTGCTGATTACAGTGGTCTTTGGGGCACTCCAAGCATCTGCTTTTAGTAAGTGTCTTGGTGATTTCTGATGGTTCAGGGAACTCCTCTGCCAGCCCCCCAACACTAAGAGGGACCTTTTGGGTCACTCCATCTTTGTTGACAGACATTCTGATTCAGCAGAGTACACTAGAATGCAATTATTGTTGCATTCATATGATATAATTCATAAATCTGGTTTAGATACAAGAATATATGGGTTGCTAGTTTTTTGGACAATTTCAAGGATGTGTCTTGAGAAGAAGAGGCAAGCCTTTGGGATGGTTGCCAACTGCTGCCAACTGCTGGGTTAGATCATTTAGTGTCACTAGTGGGACCGCTGTCATCATTTGAGGCCAGGTTATGCATGGCTCCATCATTTAGATCTCCCTCTTGAAATCCATGGCAGGAGAATTTGACCAGGGAAAGAAATGATCTTCCTTTCCCCATGCCTATCATGTTCAGATCTTGGGAAGATAGAGGCTGGGGAATGAAGGGGCAGATGTAACTGGGCTGAAAAAGACAATGTCTTCTATTTTATTTTTTTTAATCCCTTCTCCCTGTCATAGGTAGTGGCTTTCACCTTTATACCATCTGTCTTAGAGTCCAGCCAAATTATTTGTGCATCTAGAGCTTTACTAGCTTTGCCACCAAACGTGTGTGTAGTGTCTTATGGCTTACAAAATGGGTTTGCCTGCTAATCTCCTTGGATTTAATGAGATGATTAAGCTTGTTATAAAATCACCAAGGCAGCACCACACACCCGGCAGGGCAACCACAGAACTCGGGTGAAGTTGTCATTTGAGTGAAAGAAAATGATGAGGGTTTGTGATCCCCAAGCAGAAAAAGAAAATAGCTGTAAACTTTCCATTGAAGTTCTTGCAATTATATCTTTAGCTGTTTAATAATCTTATGTTTAAGATAACTAAGAATTTTTGGTAATAAAGACCTGTAGATGGAATGTGGGTTGAGACAACTGATTGGTCGCCAACCTGCATCCTATTGAGTGTGTTTAGGACCATGAGTTTGGGGAAAGAAACAGTAGGAATCTGTCTTGGTTTTATAGTTCTTGGGATACCAGACAAAGGCTGTGATTATAAACCCCACCCCTCACCGGCTCCTTTGTGTCTCAGCAAAGCCTTCTTCACAGGGACCAGGTCCTCAGCCCTCACACATATATGGCACTCTTAACTTCTGGAGCAATGAAACAAGTCTACATCCTTATCCAATGTTTTGGGTGCAGCCGGGTGAATAGGTCCAAAGGCAGCGGGAAATTCAGGTTCACAGTGTCCTCTTCCAAAGCCCCAGAAAGAGCTGCTTTCCCCTGTTCCTCTCCACATTAATCACCTCGACTTTTCTCTTATGTTTTGTCATCCCCATTAAGCAGGTTGGCAGGTAGGGTCGCACATCGGTTTCCTTCATATCGCCATGTCACCAGTTTGACAAATGGAACTGACTCATGCTAGGGTAGAGACACCATTATGTTAAGAGAGTATTGATTATCCAGATGGACTCTGAGTTCACCCAGCATGGAATGGAAATGGCGGCTCCAGCTGGACTAAGAGACACGTCCATCATTCACTAGACTTTATCGCAATTGATAGTGTTCTGGAAATCCTGTTGTGTCTCCAGCAAAGTGATCAGTTAGGGTTGATGAACCGCCATTTGGGGCAAGATGGGCTCATTGTCCCCCTTCTGACACGCACATCAGACTACTGTGAAAAGTGTTCTGTGTTAGTTTCCTATGGCTGCTTTGACGAATTACCACAAACTCAGTGGCTTAAAACAAAACAAATTTTTATCTTAGACTTCTAGCAGTCAGAAGATCAAAATCAGTCTCACTGGGCTAAAACCTCAGTGTTGACAGGGCTGCGTTCCTTTCTGTAGACTCCAGGGGAGAATGAGTTTCCTTGCCTTTTCCAGCTTCTAGAAGCTGCCTACATTCCTTAGCCTGTTCCTCGTACCCTTTCCACCTCTGCCGTCATCTCTCCTTCTCTGACTCTGACCTCCCTGCCTCCTTTGATAAGAATCCTGCCACTGCATTGGGCTCACTATAATGATCAAGAATAACTCCCCATCTCAAGAGCCTTAGTTTAATCACCTCGGCAAATTCCCTTTGGCCATGTAAGGTAAAATATTTACAGGTTCTGGAGATTAGGGGGCCACCGTTAGGGGGCCAGTATGTCAACCACAACTTTCAATCAGTGACTTCTCTGTTTTATTCATCAGATTCTTAGGGAGCATTGCATTATAGCTCTTTTAGAAAATTTATGCACTTGCAAAAATAAGATTGAAACCATACAAAAGAGCAGATCATGAAAAATGTCTCTTCACTCCTGGTTTCTAGTGCCCCACTCCCCCTTCCCAGATGTGAAAACATGCATTAATTGCCAATTTCTGGTGTAGCCTTCCGTTGAGAATCTGTACATACACAAGCATATATGCACACATGCATGTAGGTGTGTGTATGTACATGTATAACTCTCCTTTTTAAATTAACATTCTCACTTAACTATATCTTAGTGACCTGTTCATATCAGGACCTATATACCATGCTTTTTAAACAGCTGTGTTGTTTTCTATTAAATGGTTATATCAGAATATATGTAACCAATTCCTTACTGATAGATCTTGAGGTTGTTTCTAATCTTTTGCTCTAACAATATAGCAGCAAATGCCCTCTTTCATTTGTCTTTGCACATCTTTTGGAGTGTCTCTATGGAGTAAACTTCTATGAGTGGTATGGTTGGGTCCCATTCTGTGCATCTTCAATTTTGATAATTATTGCCCCATTGTCTTCCAAAGAGGTATATTTCAGCATACACTTGGAGAGTGTGGCATCTGTACAAATAATGCATGCTTGGCAGGGTTCTGCCATGTCACCCATGGAAAGCCACTGGATCTTCTCATTACAGCCCTGTCCCTGATCAGGCCCATCCTCTGGGAGGCTGCTCACCAAGTGGGGCTTAAGGCAGGCATTCCAAGTGCCCCCACTTGGTGGGCCACAGCAGACCTGGACCCAGAGTTGCAACTGGGACGGACATATTCACTCAAAAGGATATTCATTAAGCATCATATTCCAAGGTACTGTGCCAAATGCTGAGGACACTATGTCTTCTTGAAAACCAGGGATTTCTTTTCTCTCTCCAAGTTGTGTCACCTAGGCAGTGTTGAGACTTTGATTTGAGAACTGTGGTGGCAGTCTGTTCTGGGAGGCATCGACTTGAAAGCAACATTGCATTTGCCAGAGATTACAGCCGTGCTGGCTGGGGCCAGAGTGCTTGGATGTGACACAGCTATTGTTTGTGGAAGAGATTTGATGCTTCATTAGAGAAAAACTGTGTACAGAAACCCGGCAGAGACTTCTTAATGGCATCCTGATTAAAGGAGCAAACAACCTAAATGTTAGATTAGTAGCATTTTAGGGAAGAATGCACGATAGAGCCTGCATTTCTATTTCCTCCTTTCCCCCAGCCTTGCTTGGCAGCATACATTTGTCACTTGGAAGAAATGAGAAAGGGGCTGGCTGATGTAGCAGAGAAAAACAGCTCTCTAGTAGTTCAAGGGGGCAGGTTGGGGATTCTGATAGAGTGTGTGCAACACCCAGAGTCCTGGAATAGAATTCTGGAGGGTCCAGTGGATTGCCTTGTACTGTACGGCTAGGCTGGTCCACCTGGGTCTTTCCACCAGGAGCCATCCAGAGGGACTGGTGGCCACCAGACACCCCGAGTGGCAGGGCTGCATGCTCATGCGTGGTTGCCTGAGAGCATGGGGAGCCATTGTCAAGGGAACCAAGGTGTTTCCCCAAAAACAATGCTTCAGGAGCACTGGTTGTCCCCTCTGTCCCTCTTGTGTAAGTTGATTAATGAGGTTGCTAAGTTTGCCCTTAGCCATTCAAGGAGAGGTTGAGATTCCTGGACAGGGAAGCAACTTGGGGGACAGGAGTTAAGAATCTCTCTCATTACGGACAAAAATTCTCTATACCTTGGTCAATGTGATCTTTTAAAATATAAATCAAATCCTGCTAAAAACTCTTCAGGAGCTTCAAATTGCACCCTAAATAAATTCCCAACTCCTCATCATGAACTCCGAGGACTAGCAAGATCTAGTCCCTGACTCCACCTCCAATTTCATTACGTACCCGTCTCCTCGTCACTCATACATGTCATCCGCACTGGTCTCTTTGCACTTTTTTTTTTTTTAATAGAGAAATTGTAGGTTTACACAAAAATCATGCAGAAAATAGAGTTTTCACATACCCCCGCCCCCTCCAAACACAGTTTACCCTATTATTAACATTTTGCATTAGTGTGGTTCATTTGTTACAATTGATGAAACAATATTATTATTATTATACTATTAACTATAATCTATAGTTTACATTGAGTTTACTGTGTTGTAGAGTTCTATGTTTTTTAAAATTTTTTATTCTAGAAACAACTTAAAATTTCCACTTTTAACCATAATCAAATATATAATTCAGTGAAGTTAATTACATTCACAATGTTGTGCCACCATCACCTCCATCCATTACCAAAACTTTTCTGTCACCCCAAATAGAAGCTCTGTACCAATTAAGCATTTACTCTCCATTCCCTACCCCCACCCTGGCTCCTGGAAATCTGTATTCTAAGTTCTAACTCTATGAATTTTCTTATTCTAATTACTCCATATCAGTGAAATCATACAATATTTGTCCTTTTGTGTTTGGCTTATTTCACTCAGCCTGGTGTCTTTAAGGTTCATCCATGTTGTTGCATGTGTCAGAGCTTCATACTTTTTTATGGCTGGATAATATTCCATCGTAGGTATATATCACACTTTGTTGCCTAGTTCACCTGTTGATGGACCCTTTGGGTTGCTTCCATCTTTTGCCAATTGTGAATAAAGTCACTATGAATATTTGTGTGCAAATATCGCTTTGAGTCCCTGAATATATCTAGAAGTGGGATTGTTGGATCATATGGTAGCTCTATACTTAATTCTCTGAGGAGCCACCAAACTATTCCACGGTGGCTGCTCCATTTCATATTCCTATCAACAATGAGTGAATGAACGTTCCTACCTCTGCATATCCTCTCCAACCCTTGTAATTTTTCATTTTTATATTCCTACCAACAATGAATGAATGTTCCTATTTCTACACATTCTCTGCAACACTTGTTGTTTTTCATTTTTTGAAAAATAGTAGCCATTCTAGTGGGTGTCAAATGGTATCTCACGGTGGTTTTGATTTGCATTTCCATAATGGTTAATGATGTTGAGCATCTTTTTATATGCTGTTTGGCCTTTTGTATATCTTCTTTGGAGAAAGGTCTATTCTAGCTTTTTGCCCATTTTTAATTGGGTTATTTGTCTTACTTGTTTAATTGTAGGATTTCTTTATATATTCCAGATATTGAACCTGATCAGATATGGGTTTCCAAATATTTTCCCCCATTCTGTTGACTTTCCACTTTCATGAGGAAGTCTTTTTATGTACCAACATTTTTAATTTTGATGAAATCCCATTCATCTATTTTTTTCTTTTGTTGTTTATACTTTTGGTGTAAAGTCTAAGAACCATTGCCTAACACAAGGTCTCGAAGATGATTCCCTATGCTTTCTTCTAGGGGCTTTATAATTTTGGTTCTTATGTTTACCTTTTTTTATTAATTTTGTATTAACTTTTGTATATGGTATGAGGAAAGGAATTCCCCTTCATTCATTTACACATGGATAGCCAGTTTTCCCAGCAACATTTGTTGAAAACACTAGTCTATCCCCACTGAGTAGACTTGGCACTCTTGTCAAAAATCAGTTGACCATAGTTTTGAGAGTTTATTTCTGAACTCTCAATTTGATTCCATTGGACTATATGTCTTTCCTTGTGCCAGTACCATGCTGTGTTGATTACTGTAGCTTTGAAATAAGTTTTAAAATCAGGAACTGTGATTCTTCCAATTTCATGCATCTTTTTTTTTTTTTTTAATCTATTTGGGGCATCTTGCCCTTTCACATAAATTTTGCAATTGACTTTCCATTTCTGCAAAGTAGGCTGTTATAATTTTGACTGAGATTGTGTTGAATCAATAAATCACTCTGGGTAGAATCAACATCTTAACAATATTTAATCTTCCAATCTGTGAGTATGGACTATCCTTCCATTTATTTAGATACTTTTAAATTTCTTTTAGCAATATTTTGTAGTTTTCCATGTACAAGTCCTTTACATCCTTGATTAAATTTATTCCTATATATGTGACTCTTGTAGTTGCTATTGTAAATGGAATTTTTCCTTGATTTTCTCTTCATATCATTCATTACTAGTGTATAGAAACCTACTACTTTTTGCGTGTTGATCTTGAACTCTGCCACTTTGCTGAATTCATTTATTAGCTCGAGTAGCTTTGTTGTGGATTTTTCAGTATTTTCTATATATAGGATCATCTGCGAATAGGGAAAGCTTTACTTCTCTTCTTCTTAATTGTAATGCCTTTTTGTTTTCTTGCCTAGTTGCTCTGGCTCAACATTTGGTAAAATGTTGAATAACAGTGGTGACAGAAGATATTCTTTTCTTCTTCCTGATCTTCAAGGAAAAGCTTTCAGTCTTTCATCATTGAGTATGATGTTAGTGGTGGGGTTTTTTCATATACACCCTTTATTATGTTGAGGAAATTTCCTTCTCTTCCTAGTTTACTAAGTGTTTTTATCAGGAAGGGGTGGTGGATTTTATAGGATGCCTTTTCTGTATCAATCAAGATTATCTGTGCTTTTCCCCCTTTGTTATGTTAATGTGGTGTATTACATTAATTGATTTTACTATGTTGGATCATCCTTGCATACCTGGGATAAGTCCCACTTGATCATGGTGTATAATTCTTTTAATGTGTTGTTGGATTGGGTTTGCTAGTACTTTGTTGAGGATTTTTGCATCTATATTCATAAGGGATATTGGTCTGTAATTTTTCTTTCTTATGGTATCTTTATCTGGCTTTAGGCAGGAATTGTGTTAATTCTTCTAAGAAGGTTTGGTAAAAGCGTCCAATAAAGCCATCTGGTCCTGGACTTTTCTTTTTGGGGAGGTTTTGATAATGGATTCAATTGCTTTCCTAGTTATTGGACTGTTGAGATCTTCTAGTTCTTCTTGAGTCCATATAGGTAATTTGAGTGTTTCTTGGAATTTGTCCATTTCATCTAGGTTTTCTCATTTCTTGGTGTATTTATTGTTCATAGTATCCTCTTATAATCCTTTTGATTTCTGTTTGGTTGGCAATAATGTCTCCCCTTTCATTTCTGATTTTAGTTATTTGCATGCGCTCTCTTTTTCTCTCTGTCAGTCTTGCTAAAGGTTTTTCTATTTTATTGGTTTTTCCAAAACACCAAATTTTGGTTTCATTGATTCTCTCTATTGTTTTTTATTTTCTATTTCATTTATCTCTGCTCTAATCTTTATTTCCTTCCTTCTGCTCACCTTGGGTTTAGTTTGCTCTTCTTTTTCTTTATCCTCCAATTGTGGGGTTAGGTCTATGATTTAAGATCTTCCTTCTTTTTTAATTTAATCATTTAGAACTATGAATTTCTCTCTAAGCACTGAATTTCCTATTGCATAAGTTTTGATATGTTATGTTTTCATTTTCATTTACTTCAAGATATCTCCTAATTTCCCATGTGATTTCTTCTTTGACCCACTGGTTGTTTGAGTTCATTGTTTATTTTCCACATATTTGTGAATTTTCCAGAGCTCCCTTTTTTATTGATTTCTAGCTTTATCCTATTGTGGTCAGAGAAAATAGATCATATTATGTCAATAGTTTTGAATTTATTGTGACTTAATCTATGGTCTATCCTGTAGAATAACCCGTGTACACTAGATAAGCATGTGTTCTGATGCTGTTGGGTGAAGACTTATATATGTCTGTTAGGTCTAGATGGTTTATAGTATTATTCAAGTCTGTTTGCTTATTGATCTGCTATCTAGATGTTCTATCTATTATTGGAAGTGGTGCATTGAAGTCTCCTACTGTTAATGTAGAACTGTCTATTTATCCCTCCAAATCTGTCAATATTTGCTTCATTTATTTTGGGATTCTGCCATTAGTTTCATATATATTTATAATTTTTATGCCTTCTTATTGAATTGGCCCCTTTATCAGTATATAGTGAACTTCTTTATCCCTTGTAATAGTTTTTGACTTAAAGTCTATTTTATCTGATAGTGACATAGCTACCTCAGGCTTTTTTTTTTCAGGTGGTACTGGGGATTGAACCCAGGACCTCGTACATGGGAAGCAGGTGCTCAAGTACTGAGCTGCATCCACTCCTCAATAAGAGTTGGTTTTTTCATTTGTTTGTTTTTAGGAGGTACTAGGGATCAAACCCAGCACTTCCTATGTGGGAAGCAGGTACTCAACCACTTGAGCTTCATCTACTCACCCCCACCCAGACATCTTTGGGTTACTATTTATGTGGTATATTTTTTCTGTCCTTTCATTTTTGGCCTACTTATGCCTTTGAATTTAAGGTGAGTCTGTTGTAAACAGCATATAGTTGGGTCATGCTTTTTATCCATTCTGCCAGTGTATACCTTTTTTCTGAGAATTTACTCCATTTACATATAAAATAGCTAATGGTAACACGGGACTTTCTTCTGCTATTTTGCTATGTGGGCTTTGTAAGTGTTATTCCTTTTTTGTTCCATAATTATTCTGTTAATACCGACTTTCCTTATTTTTTATCTGATTTTCTTTTGTGTGTTGCACCATTTTAAGTCCCTTCTCATTTCTTTCTGTATATATTTTTCATATATTTTCTTTGTGGTTACCATGGGGCTAAAATTTTAACTTCCTAAATTTGATTTGATACCAAAATAACTTCAATGGCATTTACATAAACTATTCCTATATCCCTCTTTCCCCCAACCTTTTTATTGTGCTTGTTACAAATTATATTTTTATATGTTGTATGTCCAGAATCAGAGGTCTATCATTATTTTTATGCATTTGTATTTTAGTACCTGTAAGAAGTTAAAAGTGGAGTTATATACCAAAAATATATAGTCCAATATACTAGCCTTTATAATTACCCATATGGTTACATTTACCAGAGTCTTTATTTCTTTATCCCATTTTGATCCACTGTCTAATGTCCTTTCCTTTCACTCTGAAGCACTCTCTTTAGCGTTGCTTGCTGGGCAGGTCTAGTGGTAAAGAACTCACTGAACTTTTGTTTATCTGGTAACATCTTAATCTCTTCCTCATTTTTGAAAGATAGTTTTGCCAGATATAAAGTTCATAATTGCCAATGGTTTCCTTTCAGTCCTTTAAATATTTCATCCTACTGCCTTCTTGCCTCCATGGTTTCTTGTGAGAAATCAGCACTTACTCTTATTGGGACTCCCTTGTATATAAAACATTGCTTTTCTCTTGCAGCTTTCAGAACTGTCTCCTTGGCCTTGGCATTTGACCATTTGACTACTATGTGTCTGGGTGTATTTCTCTTTGAGGTTATCTTATTTGGAGTTCTTTGGGATTTTTGAATATCCACATTCAGGTGTTTTATTAAATTTGAGGGGTTGTCAATTATTTCTTTGAATATTCCTTCTGCCCTTTTCTCTCTTTCTTCTCTTTCTGTGACTCCCATAATATGTATATTGGTATGCTTGGTGGTGTCTCACAGATCTCTTAGTCAATGTTCACTTTTTTTTTCATTCTGCTTCCTCTCTGGTTCTCAGCCTGCGTTATTTCAATTGTCTTGTCATCAAGTTCACTGATTCTTTTTTCTACCTACTCCAATCCCTAAAGTCCTTTAGTGACTTTTTATTTCAGTTATTGTGGTCTTTAACTGCAGTATTTCTGTTTGGTTCCTTTTTCAGATTTCTGTCTCTTCATTGAGATCATCATAATGTTCATTCATTGTTTTCCTGATATCCTTTAGTTCTTTTTATGTGTTTTCCTTTGTCTCCATGAGCACTTTGAGTATCATTTTTTAAAAGGCTTTGTCTAGTATTTCAAAGTCTGGTCTTTGTTGATGGTTTCTATATTTATTTTTTCCCTGTTCCTTTGGATGAGCTATCATTTCTTGTTTCTTTGCTTGTCTTCTGTTCTTTTTCTTCCCACTGTACATTTTAACCCTTTAAAGTGTTAATTCTGGGATTTAATCTTTATTTCTCCATTCCTTAAATCTGTATACATTTAGTGATATAACAGAGATTGCCTTTAATGCAGGAGCTAACAAAAACAATAAACCAATGCAAAAACACCTTTCACAGTCTTTGCAAATTGACTCTGACCTGGCTGGTGCTCTCCTTCAGATTTTAGTCCTCCCATCAAGAAGAGCAGTCTGAGGTGACTGCAAAATACAAGGTCCTTTCTGGATATGAATCTTGTTCTGGGATTGTGCTTGCTTGTGGCCTTAGGAATTCCCTCTTTACAGGAATTCGAATGGCCCCTCTTCTCCTAATGTAACAACTTTTCTCCCCCTCCTGGGTGCTCTATTGTATGACTTAAAACAGGCACTCCTTTGCCCCAGACCACTTTGACTTAATTGTTTCTTATACTGCTTTAGTTGTCTAGGCAAGAACTTGCAGGCAAGTTCTAGGAGGGTGAGCCAGAGATAATTTTCTTGTTTAGTCTTCCAGGCTGCCACCTGATAGATTGACACTGACATATAGCCACTGCAGCATGCATATAGGAGTTACTCTTCTTCCACCAGAATAGAGCTAGGGACCTACAATGGGAGCACAGGCTGGTTCCACACCACCCAGAGGAAGGGTTGGGGGAGAGGCTAGGAAGGGCACCATGAACTTCTCATACCATTTTTTAAAACTGTGTTTTCTTGATTTGGCACTCACCCCATTACTGAACCCTTTAACTGTTTTCCAGAGTTTTGAGGAAGATGGCTCTGTCATTTTTTGCTCATTGTTCAAAGATTCTGTGTGGTAATGGCACCTTGGACCATCTCATGCTGCCATCTTGGTCAACCAGAAGCCTATACTCCTTGCAACGCTTTAAACCCACCATGCTATTTCTTGCACCAAGTCCTTTGCCCTGCTGTTCCCTCTGCCTGCAGTGTTCTTTCCTTGGCTCCTCATAAGGTGGATCCCATTTCATTCTTCAGCTCCCAGCTGAGAGATCCCTTTACCATCTGTCGTTGCTTGCCACCCCCTACTCCTTCCCACCATGTTGCTCATTTTCTTCATAATCCTTAACATCGCCAGAAAGTATTATTTATTTATAATAAATTGGATTGCTTGCTTGTTTATTGTTTCTTTCCTCACTAGAATGTAAGTTCTCAGACATCAGGGATCTGAGTAGTCCTATTCAATGCCTGAATGGATCAGAGTCCAGTTAGGAAAACAAGGTGAGTAAAGAGAGGGCATTTAATAAGGGGAGTTGGTTACCCAGTTGTAGGAAGAACTGAAAGTTCAAATAGGCCACAGTGTTGCACCCTAGAGATTAATAAGAGAAGGGAACCTGGACCTGGAAGGATAAGGGATAAAGGAAGCAGCCCAGACCGTTGTTGGGAGATCCAGTTATTGCTGAAGACACCACCTGAGATGTAAAAGAAAGGAAGGAGGGAGGGACAATCCCAAGCTTCTCCCTTCACCAACACTCCAGCCTTCTGCCAGAGCTCCCATTGGCTGAACCCAGTGGTGATCCAGTTGGCAAGGAGCCTGAGAAGCATGATTTGTTGAGGATGAGGCCCTGTAATAAAAAAAAAAAAAAGAAAAAAAAAAAACAGGGGAAAGGCAGGGAATGGATTTGAGAACAATCAAAGGACTGGCTTTACTTTACATATCTCCAACCCTGCAGGCATTCCATGGCTCATAGTAGCCCCCCAATAAGTAATTGTCAAATTGATGAACAAATAGGATACACAATTCATCATGAGTCAATTCTAATGTCAATTCTAATGGGGCAGATCCTGAAATTTAAATGTCAGAGTCTAAGGGGGGGAGCTCTTAGGCCTGGGGCTTGACAACCATTCTCTTTGTCCCTGACAGGCTCTGATCCTGGTGCAGTCTTCTATCTCTACTGCTCTAACCCAGGGAGGGAGAGTGATTCTTATTTCTAGAAATAATACTCTTTCATGAGCTCTTTAATCTGAGCCTGCTGATGCTTTTATATGTGCAGGGTTTTGTTACTTGAGGAATTCCTTTGAAGACAATTTTAAACTTTCATTCCTTCGTTCACCTTTAAATGTGTACATTTGGGGGCTCTTCCCAGAGCCCTAGATTTATTCATGGTGTCGGAGTGTTATCTGAAGAGCAGAATTCTGCATTACTAGTGATCTTTCTTCTTGCAACTCTGTGGAGTTTAGTTAACCCATTCAGGTCCCTATTGCCTCATCTCTACGGTGGAGTTGGGAATATCTTGGAGGGAACATGAAATGGCAAAATAAACAACCCAAGTAAGTCACCAGCATATATGAGGCTCTTGATAATGTTGATTCCTTTCCCCCAAATGGTGAAAAATGGCTTAGGCTTCCCCTACCCCAGGTCCCACCTGCTGACTCTTCTCAGCCTCTCCTTTGATATTCAGGTTTCTTCCTGCTGATTATCCTCCAAGAAAGAATTTGGCTGGAGCATAAGTGGTGGGTGGCCTCTTATTAATCTATCTCCTTATTTTGACATCATGCCCTGCTAAGGGAATAATTGTGGGTTTTCCATGAATTTTACTTCAAGGATTTTCTGGGTTTGAAAAAATACTCTCGACTGCCTAAACTGATTTTATGGAGTACATGCTTTTCTTTTCTCTATTTTTTTTTTTTTTTCCGCTGATGTGGTGCTTCTGCTGCCTCGTGCCCAGAGTTTTGTATAAGTTGACATATGAGCTGCAACAGTTTTTCCCATTTAAATGTTAGAGTTGACTGGTACTTTATCAAAGCTCTGTAACTGCCTTTTATTAGAGGAAGTCTCAGCAGGTTAGAGTCCAGGGACTTTTATTTAAACCTCTACTGTTACAATGACACTGGCCTGTAATTAAGGCATTTCTGGAAGGTATTGCAATTGAATTGCAGAAATGAAGGTAACAGTCCATTAGGGGTTGGTGCTGAATTCATGGGAAAGAGATGCGTGGGAAGCTGTGATATAGGAAGAGTGTACATGTGTGTGTGTGTGTGTGTGTGTACTTCTCTGGATTTTTATCTGTATTGTTGATACAATGGTGGGTGAAGGGCACCTTTTAAAGAACACTATATGTCTGTTGAACATCCTGGATACTGAATCTCCAGGTGTTTTTTCCACTGCCGCTCCTGGTCAGCGTCATGAGTCACTGATGAAAAAATAAGCTTCAGCTTTCAAAACAGTTAACCTCTCCCCTTCAATTCAAAGAACTGGGCTTAGTCAAGCTTATGATGACACAGAATTTTCCTTGCTTTGAAAAGTACTGGTTAAGTATTGTTGTCCTCTGCTCTTCAAAAGCAGAGTCATTGTGTTTTCCTTTTCCAGAGGCACTGTCCAGGCTGCCTGAAAGTGGAATTTCCCACAAGACCAGAATTTCATCAGCCTTAGTACTTTTTGGCTTTAGAGGACAAACTTGCCCCTCTTTGAGTATTGAAGGGAAACCATTAACTCCCAGTTAAGGGTCTACACACTTAAATGATTGTGCAATAGAAATAAAGTACGGGAAGGAACAACTCCTCCCCTGGATCCCCCTTTTCACATCTGCGGAAAGTGGAGTTGGGGGAGGGGCAGGAGCCCCCCTCAGGCCTCTCAGCCAAGGAGAACCGAGGCCTTCCAACCCTCGACTCTCATCCAGTGGAAGATTGTAAAACCTACTTTGACTTCTTTCTCCAAACACTACCACTCCTATTCCATCTTCCATCCTTTTAATTTTAAAAGCACTTTAATATGTTTCATTGAATGTCCATTTAAGTCTATTCGTTTAAAATTCTTATTAGGTAGTTAATCAGTGGAATTAAAAATATCATCTGATTAGAAAAAAAATGTGAGGAAAGATAATTTTCTGGAGAAAAACCTGTTATGGGCCTTTACATTTTTATTTTTTAATTTTTAAAATTATCACACGTAAAAACTAACTTTTCTCTCTTTGGCGTATAGCTAGTTCTATGAATTTAAACACATGCATTGATTCGTGTAACCACCACCAGAATCAGGGTACAGGATTCCAACACCCCATAAAACTTTTTCCCTCTGATCTGTTTCTCATCATTATAGCTTTGTCTTTTTGAAATTGTCAAATAAATGTAGTCAGCAGTACGCAACCTTTTAGGACTGGCTTCTCTTATGGGCCTTTTTTTGATTGAAGCAAAATACACATCCTGCGGGGTCACCTGCATCATTTCTTTCCTTACTCCTTTTGTACAAGCTTGAAAGAATTTGAATGGTTCCTTAAAAAAGAACTTTCTCCGGAAATTGGTGATATGGACTAAAGCGCAACTTTGAGACCTTCATTTCAGTCCCAAACACTGACACCTAGTGGGCTCTTGCTGGCTTCCGGCTGCTGTCCATTTCCCCGCCTACGTGAACTTGTACATTGTGCGTGTCCAGGAGGCCTGCTGGTGGTCCTGAGGCCTGCTGATGATCAGATTATCCACTGAGCCCGAGTGTGCTGGGGCCACGGGGCCTTCTCAGACACAGACCAACCGCATGTGGACTCACACGGGTGTCCTGGGCCCTTCGTGCCTCTGGGGTGGTCTCCTGCCCAGAGAATGGAGCTGTCTACACTGGGGCAAGAGGCTACTTGAGTCAGGGTAGAAAAGAAAGTATCGTTTTCCAGCCGACGAGGTAATTGGGGAAATCGGTTTGCTCGTGCAGTTCTGACAGTGAGCAGCAGACTTCCCTGGGGAGCTGGAGGAGATAAGCCTGTCAAGCTCCTCTCTGCCCAGCGAGGCAGGGCTTTGGTCCTCCCAAAAGGGGAGCCAGCGAGTTGCGGCATTCTTTCTCCAAGCGCCAGGGAGTCACAGATTCCGCAGCTAAGTTGAAGGGAACCAGCCATGTTGCCTGACCTTTCTTCTGGTCCAGCCGGTGCATGGCGTGCATTTTTGAGACAGAAACTCTGGCTTCTGTTGTATAACTCCATCTTTATGTCTCTTTCAAAAAAGGGTGTTAATACAAGTGGGAGGAGCCTTTTATTTTAAGTCTCAGATCTCCTCTCGTCAGTCAAGCTGTCAGTCAATGGGCTGTCACTTAAAGCTCTTGTTAACCATTATCGAGAGGCCCTATAGTCCAGTGGTAAGAGCAGGGGCTCTGAAGGTAGAGTACCAGGGCTCCAAGACCCACCCCGACCTCTGGCTAAGTGACCCTTGAGCAAGTTGTTGACCTTTCTGAGCCTTGGTTTTCCCATCTGCAAAATGGGGATGATAATAGTACCTCCTTCATAGGATTGTTGTGAGGATAAATTAGTCAATATACGTAAAACAACTAACAAATACCAGCCTTTGGTTAAAAGTTAATTTTGAGGACTCCTCTCCACTTGTGTGTTGTCACATTTGGATTAAGAACTGTGGACTAGTCTAATAGTCTTACTTTACAGAGAAGAGAGCTCAGGTCTACAGAAGCTTAGGGATGTGCCCAGAGGCAGAAACAGGCCTGGAACTCAGGTTCCAACCCTTGACTCTTAATACCTTTCTTCACACTGCAAAGCACAAAGCTGATTATCTGTGTAAACTGTTTGCTGTTGAGCACCTTGGTTAACTGGCAGTCTCCATTCACTTGGACTCCCATGCATTGTCAAGACCATAGCAATTGATTTTCAGAACAACGATTCCAAACCACTGGAGAAAGATGTCATTTACTTAGTGGAGTTTTTGTGTTAAGCATATTTTTGCTGCTTTCAGTTATCTGCACAATGGCCATCCATATATAGTATATGGTATGTGATAGTTACCCAGAATTTTGCTTAGCAAGAGCCCTTTGTTCACCAACCAGTAGCGATAACAGAGTTTATTGCCACTTGATTCCCCTCGGCCAGCCCATCGGGGATCACTCATTTCTCTCTGGTGTTCACCCTCTCCATTACATTGTCCCAATGACTAACAGCCCAGTTTAGTGATGACAAGTTTGTTAATAGTGGAGCTCAAGATAAGGCAGCGTTAACTCCCTGTGCCCTGAGAGTTTGCTGCCTGCCTGTTGAGTGATCCAGGGACCTGTCAGCCCTTCAAGCTGACGTGGATGAGGTGGGGAGGAGCACATGGTATTCTTTCCACTTGGACATGTGCTCAGGCTGCCACTCCACCCCCTTCCCAGGAAGCCTCTCTCTTTCTCCTTGCAGGCAATCCTCATGCCACCTCCCGGTTAAAATATACCTGCTTTTGCTTTGGGAAAACATTTTCTTAGACATGCAGAAGGTCTTTAGAATTCTGGTTTTGGCTCATACCACAAACTAGATAACTCCCAATTGTCCACATGAATTATTTGTAGTCAAGTTTCAGATCCCAAATTGGCTTCTCCCAGTCACTGGTCAAATTTCTGGACTAGACGACATCAGCTAACATTGCTAAAGCTAAGGCCACAAGAAGGAGACGAGGAATTAGTATCCACCCAGTGCGATGCCGTCCCCATTAATGTGAGGATTGATTGTGGGCTGGTTGTGCCCTGCTTCCGAATTACCTGTGCAGCAGGTTTGCCTCTTTGAATGTGAGTAAGCAGAAGTTGATTATATACACGGGGAGGGGTCTGAGAGCACAGTGAGGACCTCCTCCACTTGCTGTCTCTGCCTTTCCATTCATCTTATTAAGGTGGTGTGAGCCATGAAGCATGAATTAACTGGGACTATGGCTGAATGAGTTCAGATATGCTGAGCAGGCTGATTCAGGAAACTGTCCTCGGCTCTCCTGCTGTTTACCGTGTACAGACACCATTCTTAAGTGAATGTGGCATCTGTATTGGATGAAGGTCGTAGCTCAGTATGAAGCGTGATTGCGTGTCTACTCTAATCCTCAACAGGCAATGCTTTCCACTTAGGGTGTTTTAAAGGACATGTGTACTATCGTACTCACAAAATATTTGGGTCAAAGGCAGTTTTAGACAGAGATGGAAGGTATAAACCATCAGCTTAGAAACCCAACCACAGGAGAGCTGGGATGTCTCAAGTTTCAGTGGCCTCCTACCTCCCTGCCAATGCAGACAGATACACATCATCCCCAGCCAAATTTGCAGAGACTTGCTGATAAGCTAATAGCATTGCAGCTGGCCAGAAAAATTCACAGGTCTGTAAATTTCATACACTCTAATGAGTCACTCTGCAATTTTAGAAATGAATGGGCTAGAATTAATTGCGGGCTTTCTTTCCAATGGAATATTGGAATTATTCTTTGGTATCATGGGGTATTGTTGGCTTATGCATAAAACCCCACAAACTGCAATGGGACTCACTCTGGCTGACATCAGGTGGGACAGGTGTTTCCTGGGGGCAAATGGAGTGATTTTAGGAGATGCAGAAGAACCTGGGTGAGAGAGTTCTTTTTCCTTTCATGTTTTTTATCTCAGGGAGAAAAAAAGTCTCAGCATGGTTTTACCACATCTCTCCAAACCTTGCTGAGCAGCCTCAGGCCTCAGGCTCAGTCTTTGCTTGGGCAATGGTATGAAAGTAGGATTTAAACAGCCTAGGTTTCCTATTTTGCTGTATTTTAAGAGTTACCTTTTAGTTATGGCACATGAGACTGACTTATCCAATAATGATAACAATTCAGAGTTCCTTTTGAGAATAAATTTAGGAGGATGTGGTTTAAAAATGAAAACATTCTGCAATTAATTCTGTAGGCGGAACCCAGTTATAAACGTATTGTTGGGAGAGGACATGATTGATCAAGGTGAGGAGTCCCTGATACAGGCCACGATGATCACTTTAATTGCAGGGGGAGGCAGTGAGGGTGGGTTAGTCCCTCCTCGTGTAGACACTGCCACCTTTCTAGCAGAGCAATTGCTGATGGCTGCCCGATACACAGGCACGGGTGCTCTGTAAGTGCTTTTCCTACAAGCCGTTTAATCATTCTAACAACTCTATGATGCATGTATTATTACAGTCCTCCCGTTCGAAAGACAAGGAAGCTAAGACTTAGAGATGGTAACTGGATTTTCCAAGGACATGTGGCCGGTGAGCAGCAGAGCTAGCATTTGCACACAAGCAGTCTGAATCCAGAACCTGGCATCTTACCTCTGTGCCACAGCACATTCTAGCACCTAATGACATCCCCAGGGAAGTGATCCGGAAGTGTTATAAGAAAACACCCTAGTCATTCCAGTTTACTACCTGTTAGCAAACTGAGTATATAGTGAGGAAAAAGAGAAAGACACGCACACAGAAAGAGCAATGCCAAGGTGAAGTTAGGCAGTTGAGACCCATAAGCCATCGCCTTGTGACATCTTAATTTTCACTTCCGTTTCACTGTCCATTCTCTGTTTCCCTCATGCCACTGACTATTGAGGATGGTTGATGTTCTTGAAATCCCTAGGTATGCTCATTAACGATTAGATTTTAATATTCTTTCTTTCAAAGTCTAGATCACTAAAGCTTTTGGATTTGGAATGCTTGGCTTTGGCTACATGCCAATATATATACATTACTGTGAAGTTTTCTTTTTCTTTTTTAAACTTTAAAGGAAGGATCCTTTTGCAACTTGGTTTAGAGTCCATTGGCAATATTCTTACATATTTGGTGTAAGTATTGTAGGACCATATATGCCTTCTATAGATATATTCGATGGTCAGCTAAGCTGAATACATTTACTCCTTTAAGGTTTTCTTGGAAAATTTCATGACCATCAAGATATTACTTAGGTTGCTCGATTTTATTAAACCTCCAAGAACACACTTGACTCATTTTACAAATTGTTAGTTTACAGAAATCTGCGATAAATGAGACCACTTAAGACCATTTCATGGCAAAACAGTTTTGCTAACTGGAGAAGGCAGTGTACTAATGCTGGTCCCATTCTCTGATGTTGTGAGAGATAAATGAATGTTTATCACTAGCTGCTGTAACCTTAATTTGAGAATTTTTAAAAAGCAATTACATATATTTACGGAGGAATAATGCTGGCTTTTTAGTGTAGCACTAATTTCAAACTTACAGGACAGTTGCAAAAATAATATAAAACCCACACATAGAACTCCAACATACCTCCCCAACGACGATACCCAGATTCACCTACTTTTAACATTATGTCCCATTTTTTTCCTCTAATTTAAAAGCCTTGTATCACAATGTAGCCCATTTTAAGAAATAAAAAAAAGTGTCAGTGCTCAGTCTCAACCTCAGTTTAATTGCATTTTACTCTATACCAAGAAGCCTGGAGAATTTCGTTCAAAGTCCCGTGGTTTGAGTTGTTCATCACCAGGGCTGTATTTCCCGCACAGGGTTTTGCAGTGGTCCTCCCTTCTTCTAGTCATACCCAGTCTCTTCCTGAACCATTAGGAACCATCGTCTTTCCCAGCCCTGCATTCCCCACCCCGTTCTCTGACCTGCCCTTACATTGCTTTTCCAATGCACCAATCTCTTTCTTGCCACTGGGCTTTGCTTATGTTGTTCCCTCTGGAGAATTCTTTCTCCTCTTCTCCCCCTTTCTCACCCCCACCACATACATCCTTTACTGGGTAGCACCTCTTTATCCATCAGATGTCAGCTCAAGTGCTACTTCCTGGGGGAAACTTCCCTTAACCCTGTTAGCAGCTCTCCTAGAATTGCGCTCAGTTCTTTCATATTCTTCCTTCCATTTGGGTTCATTGGGCATGATTATTGGATGAATGTCTACCTCCCTCATTCAACTGTAAGTTCCTTGAAAACAGCTACTGCCTGGCTTTGCTATAGTTGTATCCCTAGCATCTAGCTCAGTGCCCAGCAAATATTAGGCACTAGATTAAGTATTTGTGGAATATGTAAGTGGATAAATACCTGATAGGGTGGTTTGCCAAGTTCCATGTTCTGCCATTCTTCCCTCAATACCAAGGAATTCCACTCTTTACCATCCTCCTTGAATTCTCTCTGGAAAGGCTTCTGAACTTGGACCATGGGGGTATCGGCATGACAGGTGCACAAAGGGCCCAGAGAATTTCTGGCATTTGCTGGGGTTTGTCAAGAACCCAGCAGGGAGAGCAGCCGTCCCTAAGCTGTCAGTTTTCACACCCGTGTGGCGCAGTCCTGTCGGGCACCATCCTGGCTGGGTGCGGGGCCATAGCGTCTTCTCCCTGGGGCAGCTGGACAGCAGGTGGCAGAGAACTGGCTGGTTGGGCCATGAAACTCCCTTGCCTCTTCCACTCTTGTTCTTAAGCCAGAAAGAGGAGGCTTAAAGTTTTATCTGCATAGTCCTGAGATTGGGAGATGAGGAAATATGAAATTCCTATTGAAATGTTCAATACAGAACGAGGAAGTTGTAGGTGGAGAAGGAAAATGGGCCTTTATTGACCACTCAGTGTGTAGCAGGTCCTGGGCTAGCACACACACACATTCTCTCATTTCATTCATGCATTGTTGCACATTAGTAAATGGAGGCCCCAGAAAATAAGGAAAGGGCTGGTATTTAAACCTAGGTCTCTTTGGTTCCAAAGCCAGTGTGATTTCCACTCTCCTATACTTCCTAAAGGAACTTCCACTGGCCCTCACCAGTCGGACTTGAAAAGTAGGGAACCCTTATGCTACCAGAAGTGGGAATGCATTCAGACTCAGGGCACTGGCACTGGGGCCGCTTGTGTTTCTTGTTAGGTTATCTAGTTCTTTGTCTTTGCAGACTGGAGTTTGGGAGACAAGAGGGGTTAGTCATGACCACTAGAAGGGCAAAACTAATGCAAAATTATTCCATGCAAGAGGCCTTTCCTCTTCCACTTCCCTGGGCATCATCTAGGCAGCAGAAACCCCATGATATTTTTTTACAGAAATTCAAATATACCTTCCATGCACACACATGAGATGTGTTGCTATAAGAACCAAGGAATCGGATTAAGTCCGGCCTCCCAGTGGAATACCTGGCTCGAGATCTGCAGGACAAAGAAAAGCCATCTCATTGAAAGAAGGTCAGCTGGAGGAGGGTTAGAGAGAATGTTCCAGACAAAGGGAACAACATTTGCAAAAGTATTTGTATCACAGAGGTGGCGTGATGGAGGAGGGCACCCCCGAATCCTGAGAAAAAAGCCAGTGTGCCTGGAGGTCTTGGTGAAGGGGGAAGGGAAGGTGCCAGATGCCAGGGAAACCACAGGGGCTTGCTATCCTGCCTGGAAAAACATAAATGGGCTGAGGAACAGGATTTAAGGGTGGGAGTAAAGTGGGAAAAGACTTGGGGAGAAAGATTAAGTGATGGTAATTAAAACAAAGGGTTGCCAAGAGCATATTTTAATGGTGGTAATAGAACTAGCCAGAAATAAGGTGTCTTAGTTTGCCAGAGCTGCTATGACAAATACCACACACTGGTTGGCTTTAAGAACAGGAATTTATTGTCTCCCAAGTTTTGGAGACTAGAAGTCCAACATTGTGGTATTGGCAGGACTCATTTTCTCCCAGAGTCTGTAGGATTCCAGTAATCCTCTGTCCCAGGCGATCTCTCTCTCCCTGTGTCTGCTCGTCTGGTTTCCGCTGACTTCCAGCTGCTACTTCCAATTCCAATTTCCTTTGCTCATGAGGACTTCAACCATAAAGGATTAAGGTCCACCTTAATTAAGATTGGGCACATCTTAACTAATAATAACATCCTCAAAGGTCCCGTTTACAAATGGGTTCACACCCACTGGACTGGGGGTTGGGATTTGAACATGGCTTTTGTGGGGAGCATGATTCAATCCCCAATGTAAGGGTTGGGTAAATAAGACACAGCAATGAGATTCACCTTCTTGATAACTTACACCGAGGTCTCCCTTCCCTGAACTCCTGGTTCCTTGATCGTCATCCGTATCCTAATGCCCAGTTGTACGATGTGCTGGGAACTTGCTCTCAGGCAGTGGGAGAAAGCTGGAATTGGCAAAGAGTAGAAACCAATGGTAATTCATGGGGAAAGAAGGACTGCCTCCCTTGAGGATGGGTCTCTCATTAAGCCCAGATAAGGCATTAAGTCTAACCCAGGCTAGGGCCAATTCTAGGGGCTCTGGTCAGGAAAATGGACTTTTAAGAGGGCCTCTCTGATAGTTAATACTTAATTGGTACAGGATTTCTGTTTGGGATGATGGGAAAGTTTTGATAATGGGTGATGGTGATGGTAGCACCATATTATGAGGGTAATTAACAGCACTGACATATATATTTCAATGTGATTAAAAGGGGAAATTTTAGGTGGTGTAGCCATTGGGTAATTTAATGTAATTATGAATTCCAAAATTATAATTGGATCATGCTTGTAAACTGATCTGTTAATCTGGGCATGATTAAGTTATGATTAGGGCGTTGACTGGGCCATGTCAGTAGGGCATTGAGCCCCACCCCTTGGTGGGTAGGGAATCAAATATAAAAGGCAAGGCAAAGGACAGAATTGAAGCAGTTTTTTGAGAAGCAGCTTTGATGTTGGAGTTCTGATGTTGGAGAGAAGGCCCCAGGAGAAGAGAAGTGAGCCGTTCGCCTGATAGTCTACAGCTGACCTTGTGAAGAAACCAGAGGAGCCAAGCCGGGAGAGAACTGCAGCCCCAGAGAGGAACCCAAGAAGCTTGAACCCTGGCAAACGTCGGCAGCTGTCTTGCTCCAACACGTGGCAATGGACTGTGGTGAGAGAAGAAACTTAACACTTTATGACCTGGTATCTGTGGACTTCTACCCCAAATAAATACCCTTTATAAAGACCAACCCATTTTTGGTATTTCACATTAGCACCCCTTTGGCTGACTAATACAGAATTTGGTACTGAGGAGTGTGGAAGTGCTTTTGCATATACCAAATTGTTGGAACGGTTTTATAAATGGGTAAGGGGCATTTTTTGGAGGAATTGTGAAATGCTTGATGGAAAAGGCCTAGATGGCTTTGAAGAAACTGTTGATAGTAATATGGATGCTAAAGAGACTTTCTATGATGTCTTAGAAGTAAATGATGAAACTATTATTGGAAACTGGAGGAAAGGTGATCCATGTTTTAAAGTTGCAGAGAACTTAGCAAGAATAACTCCTGATGGTATATGGAAGACAGAATTTGAAAATGGTGAACCTGAGCATTTAGCAGAAGAACTTTCCAAAGTAAGCTCAGCGAATGTGGCTTGGCTTCTCCTTGCAGCTTATAGCAAAGTACTAGATGAGCGAAATACACTAAGGACTGAACTTTTGGGCACAACGAAAACAGAAACTGATTCTGGAACTTCCAAGTTTCTGGAAATCAAATTCCCAGATGAAAGTGCCCCATTCAAAGACTTAGCTAAACCTGGAACTTGTAAATCAGAATTGAAGATGCAGTTATCTCGGAAAGACTTGTGGAAAGTCTTACTGTCTTATGGCTTGGACCCCTGCTTCCTGCATGCTAAACCAACAACGTTTTTGAGAGAGCTGTATGAACAAAACCACTGTCAGCTTGGACAAAAAAGGACATGGAAAGGAGAGATTGAAGAAGAAACAGCTTTAAGAAGAAAACCGTGGAACCAGAGATCTGGAACTAAGACATCACCTTGGGCCAAGAGAGGAACCCCACCCATGTGTACAGAGAGGGTGAGTTTGCCCCAGGAGTTGAAGAGGGTGGATATCCCCACTCAATGTTCAGGAAGAGTTTTGCTGCCCCAGGGTACAGGGAGGGTGGAGCACATTCCTAAGATTAGGGCGGTTAAGGTCAGCACCCCATAGGTCTGAGAGGGGTGCTCCTGTCCCCCATGGATTAGAGAAGGCTAGGTGGTCAACCCATTGCTCTGAGAGGGTTGGACCTGTATGCCAAAGGTTAGGGGGAATGTTGTCTTCACCTCACTGTACAAGGGGGGGCATAGACTCTAACCCAAAGATTGGGTAAGGTGTGGCAATCACTCCAACACTCTTGGAGGGTGAGATCTGACACCCAGATGCTTGATGAGGGTGGAACCAAGAAAATGGCCATTGGGCAAGCCTCTGGAAAGGGTGGGTTCCCATGTGGCCCCAAGGAGAAGAAACCATCTTCTTAAGAATGACTCTCAGACTTTAAAATCGAATGGAGGATGCCCTGCAGGTTTACTGAACTGCAGAGGATCCATGACTTATGTTTAACATCCCAATTTCTCCTTATGATAATGAAAATGTTTGTCCTTTCTTTTTCCATTTGTGTATTGGAAGCAGTTAAATGGTTTTGTAAGTTTCAGAGGTCTATAGCAGATGGGATTTTGACTGAAGACAAACTGTATTTCTTTAAACTGCCTATGATATGATTTTGTACTTTAATTGTTACTGATTTAAAGTTTTTTGAATATTGTAATGTATTTTTGGAATTCAGAGGGTGGAATGTAGCCGTTGGGCAATTTAATGTAATTATGAATTCCAAAAATATAATTGGATCATGCTTGTAAACTGATCTGTTAATCTGGGCATGATTAAGTTATGATTAGGGCGTTGACTGGGCCATGTCAGTAGGGCATTGAGCCCCACCCCTTGGTGGTGGGGAATCAAATATAAAAGGCATGGCAAGAACAGAATTGAAGCAGGTTTTTGAGAAGCAGTTTTGATGTTGGAGTTTTGATGTTGGAGAGAAGGCCCCAGGAGAAGAGAAGCGAGCCGTTCGCCTGATAGTCTACAGCTGACCTTGTGAAGAAGCCAGAGGAGCCAAGCCGGGAGAGAACTGCAGCCCCAGAGAGGAACCCAAGAAGCCTGAACCCTGGCAAATGTCGGCAGCTGTCTTGCTCCAACAAGTGGCAATGGACTGTGGTGAGAGAAGAAACTTAACGCTTTATGAGCTGGTATCTGTGGACTTCTACCCAAATAAATACCCTTTATAAAGACCAACCCATTTTTGGTATTTCACATTAGCACCCCTTTGGCTGACTAATACAGGTGGTATATATATGATACTAGAGTAAAAATGAAAAACAAACAAACGCCAAGCCAGAGGACTGTACAGCACAGTGAACCCTACTGTAAACTATGGACTATAGTTAGTTGTACAATTATAATAATATTCTCTCAATAATTATAACAGCTAATGTAAAATGCTAATAATGGCAGGAGTCTGTGGGAACTCTGTCTTTCCAGCATATTTCTGTAAACCCACAACTGTTTTAATTAGAAAAAAAAAGATTCCCGAAACAACAATAACATAGAGCCTCCCTGATGGCTGGCCAAGTTGGTGAAGAGCTGCTGTAGGACAGAAAGCATAGTTCTCATGCCCAGGAGGCAGCCTGAGCCCAGGATGACCAGCCCAGGCCAAGTCAGGGACAGCAGGAGCAGGGCCTGCCCAGGCAGAGGGCGAGGAGAGCCGGGGAAGGACTGAGGGCTGGAAGGAAAGCCCCGGTCTGGGGTCTGGGTAGGAGGCCAGCAGGAGTGTGCGTGCACACACAGCCTAGCTAAGATTGTTGCAGTTGCCAGAAATGCTCTCTGAGGATTCTAGAGGCCTAGAGTCCCCCTCAGACACACCAGGAAGAGTTAATTGGTGGAACGGGAACTCCCGGCATTGCGCAGGCTCAGCTCTGTTTGGCTGAGGGCTCAGGCTGCCCTAAGGCACTGACTCCAGAGGGCAGCTGGGGCAGGTGGAGGCTGATCTTTTAAGGCTGTAGGACTTTTTTCTAACCTGCAGCCAGGGGCTGCTTGCTTAACTCTCTTAATGTTTCTTATGCTCCTTTGTTTTTCCCTTCTCTTGGTCTTTTTTTTTTTTTTTTTAAGTAGGTACTGGGGATTGAACCCAGGACTTGTACATGGGAAGCAGAAACTCAACCACTGAGCTACATCCACTCCCCCTCTTGATCTTTAAAGTACCTTGACACTGTTGGGCACTGGAAGTGACCTTAATTCCTTTTTTTTTTTTTGAATTTTTAAAAAATTGTGGTCAAATATAATTAACATAAAATTTTCCATTTTAACCACTTTTAAGTTTACAATTGAGTCATAACCCCTTTTTGATTTTAGTATGTGACTCTTCTGTAAGCGTTCCTTGTTTATTCTATGAGCTACTACCCTATTCTGGTTCTGATTTGGAATCATATGTGATAACTGTGGTAATTTGCGTCTAGCTTCCCTCAGAGCAAAATGTTTTTAAGGTTCACCATGCCATAGCATCTAGCAGTACTTCATTGTTTTCTATTGCCATTCGGGCACTTCTTGACCACCTCGGAAAAGCATCTTAGTCATGGAGCAGTCACTGGTTCCCATGTGTGTGTGACTGGAAGGGGTGCTGCCGAGTTTGTGATTGGACCCTAGTGGTCTAGGTCAGGTCAGCCTGTTTCTCTCTTGCCCTGCTGAGCAGCAGTCATCCTCTAACACTGCCTCTCATATGGTTCTGGGATAGAGGGTATTACTCTTTCCTGGACCACCATGTACAGTTGTATAAGTTGGGCACTGCACAAGGATGCCCAGCTAAAGGCACAAGAAAGAGCTCAAATCCAATCTTTCTGCACCCCACTTGCCAAGCCGTCAGCCCCATTTGTCAATCCAGAGGGAGGTGGGAATGCACATTTTTCTAAGTCACACAAGGCTTTATAAGGACTCTAGTGGCCTTTTGGATAACATGCTGTCATGCCTTTGTCACTTGTTGGAACCAAGGTCTTGGGTCAAGTTAACATGTCTTATGTTTGATTTAGCAAGAGCAAAGTGATGGCAAGATGGAGGATAAAATTGAGGCTATTTTCTAATTTATGGATTTGTTCCCATAAGAAAAACTTTCCCTCCTTTCAGTGATCTATAACTCAACAGAGGGAGAAAATGGGAATTTTCAACTCTATTTTCTCCATCAGTTCTAACATCTCTTGTGCTGCTCCCATCTGTGTTTCTAACTTTGGGGTAGAGGAGTTCTGTACTTAAATTGGTGTTAAAAGACAATTTTCACAAAAGAGTAAAATCATGACTCTCAGATATAAAAATGAGTATGTGCTAAAGATTTTATTTTGCTTATTAATCACTGAGGGAACCAGGCAAATATTATAACTGGTTTATAAGAAGAGCTACGTATAGATCAGGAATATCAAAATGAATGTGCAAATGGAGGCAAAACTGTTTTTTTTCCACAGTGGGAGAAGGGAAGTCAGTTGAACCCCTCCTGGACAGGACCAAATTTACATGTCAATAGATAAGAATTATTTTGCATTGCTATCATTTATTTATAATTTGCCAAATTTTGAAATCGCTTTCATAGAATCAGAATCAGACAGGCTAGAGGGGTGTCCTCTAGAGTATTATAAATGTCCAGTTTTTCTAGAAAAATCTCCAGATATATCCTGAAGCACACACTTCCCCCTACATTGGTGATTTGTGGTGTCTCTATCACATGGGTGGGTACAGATAAGCTTTTTAAAATATGTATTTTTTTAAAAGTTTTTAATGTGGGGTGGGGAAGCGGGAGGGAGGTTGGGTATGTGGGAGTCTCTAATATTCTGTGTGTGACTTTGCTGTGACCTAAAACTTCTTTGAAAATTAAACTGAAATTTGGGAGGCACTGGGGAATGAGATGGGGAAGGTTTCACGATACACTGGACATCCGATATTACAATGATAAAAGGAAAATAGATTAA
>JAQZBX010004150.1:0-61676 GCA_029593785.1 Cabassous unicinctus | reverse complement strand
TTTTGGGACTAAAACCTGTAGACCAGCAGAGCTTAAGGTTGCAGGGACAGGAAGTAAAATTTTCCTAGTTGATCACTAGGGGTAATAGTCAGTGGTGCCACTCCCATTTCCACCCCTAGATTCCTGGACCCATGAATCCTGGTTATGGGAGAAACAGCACCATAGAGTGGATGCTGATTTAGAGCATACACAGCCTCCTGGAAAACATTGCCCCAGCCCTGCAAGGTATTGCCACCTAGTTGTGCCATAATTGAGTCTTCAAAAGGCCATTACACTGTTCTATTAAACCAGCTGCTTCAGGGTGATGAGGAACATGGTAAGACCAGTGAATTCCATGGGCATTTGCCCATTCCTGCACATCATTTGCTGGGAAATGCGTTCCTTGATCAGAAGCAATATTGTGTGGAATGCCATGGCGGTAAATAAGACATTGAGTAGGTCCATGGATGGTAGATTTGGAAGAAGCATTGCATGCCAGAAATGCAAACCCATATCCAGAGTATGTCTATTCCAGTTAAAACAAATTGCTGCCCCTTCCATCATAGAAGAGGCCCAAAGTAGTTAGCCTGCTACCAGGTAGCAGGCTGGTCACGTCAAGGAATGGTGCCATATCGGGGGCTGAGTGTGGGTCTCTGCTGCTGGCAGATTAGGCATTCAGCAGTGGCTTTAGCCAAGTCAGCCTTGGTGAGGGGAAGTCCATGTTGCTGAGCCCATGCATAACCTCCATCCCTACCTCCATGGTCACTTTGTTCATGAGCCCATTGGACAATGACAGGAGTGGCTGGGGAAAGAGGTTGAGCATTAGCCACAGAGTGGCTCACCTTATCCACTTGATTATTAAACTCTTCCTCTGCTGAAGCCACCCTCTGGTGAGCATTCACATGGGACCCAAATATCTTCCTGTTTTTAGCCCACTCAGAAAGGTCTATACACAACCTCTTCCCCAGACCTCCTTGTCACCAATTTTCCAATCATGTTCCTTCCAAGTCCCTGACCATCCAGCTAAACCATTGGCAACAGCCCATGAATCAGTGTACAAACGCACCACTGGCCATTTCCTCTTCAAAGCAAAATGAACAACTAGGTGCACTGCTCGAAGTTCTGCCCACTGAGAGGATTTGTCCTTACTGCTATCCTTCAAGGACGTCCCAGAAAAGGGCTGCAGTGCCGCACCAGTCCACTTTCGGGTGGTACCTGCATATCGTGCAGAACCATCTGTAAACCAGGCCTGAGTTTTCTCATCCTCAGTCAACTGATTGTAAGGGACTTCCCAAGAGGCCAAACCTGTGGGCTGGGAAAGAGAAGGTAACATGACAGGGGTGGTGACCATGGCATTTGTGCTACTTCCTCATGTAACTTACTTGTGCCTTTTGGACCTGCTCGAGCCCTATCTCGTATACACCACTTCCACTTTATTATAGAGTTCTGCTGTGCATGCCCAACTTTAGGGTGTGGTGGGTCAGACAATACCCAGCTCATGATAGGCAACTCAGGTCTCATGGTAATTTGATGGCCATGGTTAAGTGTTCAGTCTCTACTAAGGCCCAGTAGCAAGCCAAAAGCTGCTTCTCAAAAGGGGAGTAGTTATCTGCAGAGGATGGCAAGGCTTTGCTCCAAAATCCTAAGGGTCTGCGTTGTGATTTCCCTATAGGGGCCTGGCCTAAGGCTCCAGACAATATCTCTATTTGCCTCTGAAACTTCCAGCACCATTGGATCTGCTGGATCATATGGTCCAACTGTAGTGCAGCTTGCACAGCAGCCTGGACCTGTCCAGGGCCTCCTCTTGTTCTGGTCCCCAATCAAAACTAGCAGCTTTTCTGGTCACTTGGTAAATGGGCTGGAGGAAGACACACAAATGAGGAATGTGTTGTCTCCAAAATCCGAAGAGGCCAACGAAACGTTGTGCCTCTTTCTGGGGTCACAGGAGGGGCCAGGTGCAACAGCATACCCTGTACTGTAGAAGGGATAATCTCGACAGGCCCTACACCACTGGATACCTAGAAATTTCACTGAGGTGGAAGGACCCTGTATTTGTTGGATTTATCTCCCATCATCTCTCACGCAATGCCTTACCAATAAATCTAGAGTCTTTGCTACTCCTTGCTCAGTACTTCCTATCAACATGATATCATAAATATAATGGACCAGTGTCATGTCTTGTGGGAGGGAGAGATGATCAAGGTCCCTGCGGACAATATTATGACATAGGGTTGGAGAGTTGATATACCCCTGAGACAGGACAGTGAAGGTATACTGCTGGTCTTGCCAGCTGAAAGCAAACTGTTTCTGGTGGTCCTTACTAATGACAGTTGAGAAAAAAGCATTTGCCAGATCAACAGCTGCATACCAGGTACCAGGGGAAGTCTTGATTTGCTCAAGCAATGATGCCACATCTGGGACAGCAGCTGCAATTGGAGTCACTACCTGGTTAAGTTTACGATAATCTACTGTCATCCTTCAAGATCCATCTGTTTTCTGCACAAGACAAATAGGAGAGTTGATTGGGGATGTGGTGGGAATCACCATCCCTGCATCCTTCAAATCCTTGATTGTGGCACTAATCTCTGCAATCCCTCCAGGAATCTGGTATTGCCTCTGATTTACTCTTTTGCTAGGCAGGGGCAGTTCTAGAGGCTTCCACTTGGGCTGCCCAACCATAATAACCCTCACTCCACAAGTCAGGGATCTAATGTGGGGATTCTGCCAGTTACTGTGTATGTCCATTCCAATTATGCATTCTGGAACTGGGGAAATAACCACAGAATGGGTCCGGGGACCCACTGGACCCACTGTGAGACGGACCTGAGCTAAAACTCCATCAATCACCTGACTTTCATAAGCCCCTACTCTGACTGGTGAACCACAGTGACGTTTTGGGTCTACTAGAATTAATGTCACTTCTGAGCCTGTGTCTAATAATCCCCGAAATTTCAGATCATTTCCTTTTCCCCAATGCACAGTTATTCTGGCAAAATGCTGTAGGTCTCCCTGGGGAAAGGTGGGAGGAAGATTAACAGTATGAATTTTTCGCAGTTTAACAGTATCCTTCCCCAAGGGGAACAGGCCTTCTCCTCATTCAAGGGGCTCTGGGTCTGTAAACTGTTTCAAGTCTGGAAATTGATTAAGGGGCCATGGTTCTCTGCATCTGTAATTTGAGTTAGGGTTTTTGTTCACTCGATCTAGAACTCTTTTGCTTATACAGATTTAGAAGAAATTTAGTAGACTGCCCATGTATTTCACTTCTAGGTACCCCATGATCTTTTAGCCAACTCCATAAAACTCCATGCGACTCAGACTATACTTTGTGTTGCTTTGAATCTGGCTTTCATTGTGGTAGCCATGCCCACCTTGTCTTCGGTGATTAACTGCCAATATTTAACTTTTACTGGACTGAAATCAGATCATCCCCATAATGTTTAAGGATTCCAATTCCATTATAGCCTTCCCTATAGTAATATCTGGACTGCAGAGAAGAGCAACCACAGAGCTCTTCAGAGAAGATGGAGTTAGTCTTACAAATTTATTCCTCAGTCCTGTTTAAAGGTGTGTCCTCTGGATATTACTGGGGTAGGTGGGCAGGTCTACTGATGGTAAATCCATTCTAGCATTCCAATCTCTCTAAGCCTTTGAATCCCTTCATCTACTATATACCAGGGCAAATCAGGAATCTCAACCTCAGACATGCTAGGCCATCGTTTGGTCCATGCTTCAGTCAGCCACCCAAACAAACTTTTAGAGCCCTTTCTAACCCCTCAAGCTACAGCATTGAATCCAGAATTTCTGCTTAGTGGGCCCATATCAATAAATTCAGCCTGATCCAACTTTATTTTCCTTCCACCATTATCCCATACCCTTAGTATCCATTCCCACACATATTCCCCTGATTTCTGTCTACATAAGTTGGAAAACTCATGCAGTTCTTTCAGAGTATAGCGTGCTTCCTCATGGGTCACACTTTGTCTTTCACCTTTCGGGGCCTGTTGTCATCTTAGTCTAGTAATAAGTCTTAAAGACAGAAGGGGCTGTGGGGGTGGGTAATGAGAAGGATTAGAGATGTCTTGCAGGCTACTGATCTCAGGGCATTCCTTTGCATTTTCTTTGGTGAGACAGGATTAATCTCTTCAGGCAGGGGTTGGAAAGTAGATTCTTCAGGGCTGACTGGAAGTTGGGAAGTGCATGCTGGAGTTTGGCTGGTACCTGCCTCAGGGCTGGGAAGAGGCCCAGACTCTTTGGGGCAGGCCAGAAACTTGACAGTGCAGGCTTCAGTTTGACTGGTACCCACCTCAGGACTGGAAGGAGGTTCAGACTGCCTGGGGCAGGCTGGAGGCTAGATGATACAAGGTTGACAAGGTGTGGGCTCCACAGGGCAGGCCATCGCAGGTTTATCTGGTAAAGTCTCAGCAGAATTTAGGGTTCCAATGTCCCCACCATATTATCATCATCCCATATGTCTCCATCCCAATCCTCGGGGTTCCACTCCTTTCCAATCAATTCCTTCATTTTAATTGCAGAAACCCTGCGTGGTTGAGATTTTAGTTTCCTCTGTAATTCTGCTACTCATACAATGAGAGTCTCGGTTTGATTCTCAGATATGTCAAGTCTGTGGCTACAGGAGACAAGATTTCCTTTCAAGGCACACGTAGAGACTTTCATATCATTCATGCGGCATTTAAGTTTCAAATTTGAAGACTTCAGCTCATCTCTTTCTTTTGTAACTGTATCCAGAGTATCTAGGAGGAGCCAGTCAACATCATTATACTTTTTGACTACAAAATTCTGTTAAGGTGTTGAAAACACTCTCACCCAGATCCTTGCTTCTTATAAGCGTGGAAGTAGGGGAATCCAGTGATGCTATTTTGTGTATCTCTATTGCCAGCTCACGCCATGGACTGTTAGCAACCTCTTCATTATTGGGAAGGGGGTCATTAGTACCCTTGAGTTCAATTAGAGTAGAGAGCCAATTGCAAACCTCCCAGAACCACCTCAGACATCCCATGTTTAAGACTCTGTTCCTCAAGAACCACTCCTGGTACCAAGCTGTATATGTCAGGGCTCTCTCAGGAAACAGAATCAACAGGAGATATCTCTCAATATCTTATGAGATTTTATAAGAGTCTCTCACGCGACCGTGGGGATGCACAATTCCAGGTTCCGCAGGCAGGATGCAAACCAGGGACTCCAATGAAAGTCCAATGAAAGGTACTTGATGAGTTTTTGGAAGAAGTTGGCTGTCCAAAGACAAGCTGGGAAATTCTCTCTGAATGTTGAAATCACTTGTCCTCTTAAGGCATTCAACTGATTGGATAAAAGCGTCACCAATTGCTGATACAATCTCCCTGATTGATGCAGATGTAATCAGCCACCCATGCAGTAAACTCACTGGTGATTGAAGTCCATAAATGCTCTTGTATTACAATTAACCCAGTGCTTCCTGGACCTAATAACTGGACCCAATTACCTGGCCGAGTTGACACATTAGCCTAACCATCACAGCTATATTGTAAACTATAGTCCATGGTTTGTAGCAATGCTTCAATATGTGTTTATCAATTGTAACAAATATATCACCCTATGAAGGATGTTTTAATGTGGGAAAGTGTGGGAGGGATAGCATATGGGAATCTCCTATACTTTTTATGTAACTTTTATGTAATCTAAAGCTTCTTTAAAAATAAAAGTTAAAAATTAAAAAAAGACAGAAATGAACAAAATGCATAAAAAATAAGATCCAACCATATGTTTTCTGCAAGACACACACTTTAAATATAAAAAATCTCTGTTAAAGTGAAGGGACTGAGAAAGATACACCATGCTAATGCTAATCAAAAGAAATCTTGAGTAGCTATATTAATTCAGACAAAACAGACTTCAGCATATGCAAAATTATCATAGCTAAAGAGGGGCATTAGATAATGATAAAGTAATCAATTCTCCAAAAAGACAGAACAGTTTTAAACACATATGCACCTATCAACAGCACATAAAATACATGAGGCAAAACGGACAGAATTGAAAGAAGAATTAGACGAGTCAATTCTTATAGTTGAAGACTTCCACACTTTCTTGTGACTAACTGATAGATCAAGCAGGAAGAAAATTAGAAAGGTTATAGATAATCTGAACTGCACTATCAACCCACTTGATCTAATTTACATTTACTGGATACCCATCCATCAACAGCAGAATATATATTGTTTTCAAATCCCATGAAACTTTCACCAAGATAGACCACATTATGGGATATAAAATACACCTCAGAAAATTTAAAAGAATAGAAATATTAATAAAGTATGCTCAGACAACATAATTTGGAGTTATTCTAGAAATTATGGAGTTAATTTAAATTAGAGTTTATCTAGAAATTAATAATAGAAAGATAGGTAGAAGATATCTAAATGTATTTAAATTAAATAAAACTTCTAAATAACCTATGAGGCAAAGAGCAAGTGTCAAGAGAAATTTCAAAATATTTGAGCTAAATCCAATTAAAAATACACCTAATCAAAATTTGCAGGATATAGGCAAAGTGGTGCTTGGAGGGAAATTTCTAGCATTGAATGCATATAATAGAAAAGGCGAAATATCTAAAATGTATAACCTAATATCCACCTTAGGAAACAAACAAAAAAAAAGAACAGAGAATTAACTTTAAAGCCATTATAAGAAAAGAAATAATAAATACTGGGGCAAAAATTAATAAAATTAAAAAGAGTAAAACAGATAAAATTAACTAAATCAAAACTGGTTCTTTGAATAGATCAGTGGAATTTACAAACCTCTAGCCAAACTAACCAAGGCAAGGATACAAATAAGACATAAACTATGAATATGTGAAATGAAAGAGTGTTCATCTCTACTGTACTCATAGACTTTAAAAGGATAATAAAGGAATAATACAAATGACATTATGATAACTTAGATGAAATGAACCAATTCCTTGAAAGATCCAAATTGCCAAAACTCAAACAAGGAGAAATAGACTATCTGAATAACCTTACAGCTATTAAAGAACTTGAATAAATAATTAATAACCTTCAAAAAAAAACTCATATCCAGATGGTTTCACAGTAATTCTACCAAGGCTTTAGGGGAAATATAGTACCAGTTCTCCATGATCTTTTCCAGATAATTGAAGCATAGAGAACATTTTCTCAGGATTACCTAGTACCAAAACACAGTAATGCTTTATAAGAAAAGAAAACTACAGACCAGTATCTTTCATAAGCATAGACACAAAAATGCTCATCAAAATATCAATATACTGAATCTAACAATGTTTAAAAAGAATTATACATCATAAACAAGTCAGTTGACCCCAGCTATTCAAGGCCAGTTCAATGTTAAAAATCAATTAATGTAGTCTTATATATCAACATTCTAAAGAAGAAAAAAATCAAATGACCATTTCAATTGATTCAGAAAAAAGTCTTGAAATAATTAAAACCCATTCATGATTTTTAAAAAGTGTTGGCAAACCAGGAATGCATCTACAAAATTCTTACAGCTAACCTTACATCTAATGGTGAATAATTGGGTGTTTTCCCCCCAAAATTGGAAGAAGTCATTCCTAGTCAGCAGTCCTAGTCAACATTCTGCTAGTTATTTTAACTATTGTGATAAGACAAGAAAAAGAAATGAAAGGTATACAGATTGGAAAAAAAGAAATAAAGCTATGTTTATTCACAGAAGGCATGATTATCTTTGCAGAAAACCCAAAATAGTCTTTTTAAAAATTCCTCCTGGAACTAATATACAAGTATAGCAAGGTCACAAGATTCAAAATGAAGATACAATAGTCAATTGTTTTCCTACATATTAGCAGTGAATAACTCAAATAAAAATATCATTTATAATATCACAAGAAAAAAAAAAGAGGATTTAGGAATAAACATTAAAAAAATTCATACAGGATTAATATATGGAAAATTATAAGACATCGATGAATGAAAAAAGAAAATCTAAGTAAATGGATAGATAGTCTATGTTAATTTATTAGAAGACTCATTATTGTTAAGTTATCCATTCTTCTTAACGAGACATATAAATCCAATACAATACCAAATAAAATCTCAAAAACTATTTTGTCTTTATCAACAAACTGATTCTAAAATGCATACAGAAAGGCAACATATTTAGAATAACCAACATAATACTAAAGAAGAAGATCAAAGTGGGAGAACTCTGTTATTCAATTTCAAGACTTACTATAAAGATACTGTAATCAAGACAGAGTGGTATTAATGAAAGAATAGACACAATAGGTCAATGGAACAATACAGAGAACCTAGAAATAGACCAATATAAATAGAGTCAAATGATTCCTTGAAAAGGTACGAAGACAATTCAATGAAGAAAGGACAGTCTTCTCCACATATGGTGCTGGAACTTTTGGATGTCCATACTTGAAAAAAAATATATAAACCTAGACATAGTCCATAAACAAAAATGAACTCAAAATTGATTATAGATCTAAACATCAAACACAAACCTATAACAATTCTAGAAGAAAACATAGGAGAAAATCGAGGTAACCCTGAGTTTGGTAATAAGCTTTTAGATACAACACCAAAAGCACAATCAATGAAAAAAAAATTCAATAGGTTAAACTTTATTCCAATTTTAAAATTCTGCTCTGTAGAAGACACTGCTAAAAGAATGAAAAGATAAACCAAAGTATAGGAGAAAATATTTGCCAAACAAATTTATGACCAAGTACTTGTATCCAAATTATCAAATGAACTCTTAAAATTCAATAGAAAGATAACAAATAACCCATTTAAAAAATAAGCAAAAGATTTGAGCAGATACCTCATGAAAGAAGATATGCAGATAGCATATAATCATATGCAGAGATGCTCAACACCATTTGCCTTTAGGAAAATGCCAATTAGAACAATGACATACTACTTCACATCCATCAGCTTGGTTAAAAAAAAGACAAAAATCATTTGCAACAATAGAACACTTACCCATTGTAGGCAGGAGTGCAAAATGTACAGCCCTTCTGAAAGGCAGTTTGGCAGCTTTTTATAAATCTAAACGTAGTCTTATCATATGGCCCTCCGTGCTCCTATACATTTACCCAACTGATTTGAAAACTTATATACACACAAAACCTGATATAAACATAAATGTTTATATCAGCTTTATTCGTAAACAATAAAAACTGGAAGCACCCAAAATGAATAGGTAAATTTATAATCAAACTATGGTATGGCCACACAAAGTTGAACTACTTGGTAATAAAATGAAATGTAAAGGCATTTCTCTTCAATACATATTGCCAGATATATTATATTCTGGAAAAAAATTGAACTATAAAGATGGTTAACAGGTCAGTGTTTGCCAGGGAAAGAGAGATGTTTGTCTGATGTTTCAGGGGAAAACATCAGACAAATCCTAATTGAGGAACATTCTACAAGACACCTGACAAGTACTCCTCAAAACTTTCAAGGTCGTCAAAGACAAGTAAAGCCTGAGAAACTATCACAGCAAAGAAGAATCTAAGGATGCATGTCAACTAAATATAATGTGGTATCCTGGATGGTATCCTGAAATAGAAACAAGGCATTATGTAAAAACTAAGGGTATCTGAAAAGTATGGGCCTTGGTTAATGATAGCATATTAATATTAGTTCATTAAGCATGACAAATGTACCATGATAATGTAAGATATTAATAAGGTAAAGTGAGTGCGGAGTATAATGGAACTCTCTGTACTATCTTTGCAATTTTTCTGAAAAGCTAAAACTATTTTAAAATGAAAAGTTTATTTTGAATGTGAATAAAGAAAACAATAAAATTGTAGATAATATTTTTATGTTATTGGTGTTATACAGTGTGGTGGTTTGAAGCTGTATGTACCCCAGAAGAACCATGTTCTTTAATTTAATCTATTCTTGTGAGTGTGAACCCATTTAAGTAGGACCTTTTGATGAGGTTACTTCAGTTAAAATATGGTCCACCTCAATCAGGATGGGTCTTAATCCTATTACCAGAGTCCTTCATAAGCAGAATGAAATCCAGAGAAATAGAAAAAAGCCACAGAGGAAGCAGTCAGAAGCTGAACATCAATGGGATCCAGAAGAGAAAGGGGAGATCAGGAGACATGACCACATTCCTTGCCATATGACAAACTAAGGACAAAGAATCACAGGCAGCCAGCTCCAGAAAGCTACAGTCTAGGGGAGAAAGCATCACAAGGCAACTACTCCACTAATTAGAAGTGAATTTTGTAAGGCTGAAAGAAACAAAGTCAATTTCTATTATATTTCTCTATATAATATCAGCAAACAATTGAAAAATAAAATTAACAAATAATTTCCACTACAGTGGCTTAAAAATCTTAAGACAGTCTAGAATGAATTTAACAAAAATATATTTAAGATCTGTACCATGAAATCTATGATATATTATTGAAAGAATAATTAGAAAGACATATCGTGTTCCAGGACTAGAAGATTCGGTAATATTAAGATATCAATTCAGTCTACATTGAGTTACAGAATCAACAAAATTCCAGTCAAACCCCAACAGGGATTTTGGTACAAATTGGAAACCTGATTCTAAATATTTTATGGAAATGCAAAGTACCTGGAATAGCAAAATCAACCTTGAAAAGAAAGTATAAAAAGGATGTAAAATAGCTAATTTCAAGACTTTCTATGAAACTACAATAATCTTGACAGGGTAATGTTGGCATAATGATAAGCAAATAGATCAATGGAACAGAACTTTAAATCCAGAAACTGACCTACATAGACGTAGCAAAGTAAAGTTTGAGAAATATGTCAAAACTAGTCCATAGGAAAAAGAAAACATTTCTTCAAAATGTTTTGGAGCAATGAGATAAATATATGGAAAAATAATGAATTTCAACCTCTACCTCACACCATGAACAAAAATTATTTCCAAAGTTATAATAGACTCAAATGTAAATATTAAACTATAGTGCTTTTAGAAACAAAACGGGAGAATATCTTTGTGACTTTGAGGAAGGCAAATATTTTTTAATCAGGACACAGGAAAATATAACTGTAAAGAAAAGATTGATAAAAGAGACATTATCAATTAAACACTTCTTTCTCATCAAAAGATACAGTTAAGAAAATGAATAGGGAAGCCACAGAACGAAAAAATATTTGTAAAATGTACAACTGACAAGGGATAGATCTATAAAATAAAAAGAGCTTCTAAAACTGAGTAATAAAAATATAAACTCCATAAAACAATGGGAAAATAATTTAAACAGACACTCCACATTGAATCCAATAATAACCAATAATTACATGATAAATTACTCAAAAGGGTAATACAAATTAAAACCATAATATAGATATCCCCACATCCTAACCTGAATGGTTAGAATTTAAAAGAATGACAAGAAATGTGGGTGAGGTTGAGGAACAATTGGAAGGTGGTATTATACGAATGGAAATATAAAATGTTAAACCTACTTTGGAAAAAGCCTATCTACATATGTATCCACAAAAATATTGTTCATCGAAGTTTTGTTAATAATTGGTCCAACCTCTGATCTAACTGTTGTTTGACAAATAATGTATTTGAAAATTCATACTTCTCAATAATGGATGAACTACTGATGAACTCAACAACATGTAATCATTTTATACACAAAGAAAGCATATCCAGTATTGGGCTATTCATACGAAATGCCAGAAAAGGCACAATTATACTCTAATGAAGAAAAAGGCAGGTGTAATCTGTGACCAAAAAATCAGAAAAATGTTTATTACTGGCCAGAAGGAAATTAGCTGGGAAGGGGCAAGAGTGAGTTTGCTGGGGTGATGAGCATGTTCTATATTTTGCATGGAAGGTAGTTTATTTAGGTATATATAATTGCCAAAACTAAACAAAAAAACAAAAACTAAACTGTAAGCAAAATTTAAACTCCAGTTAATGGGCTTCATTTTGAGTAGTATGGGTGAGCAATTCTGAAAATGCTTCCTGTTATATCACAGGGTCTATCGTGAGTAAATTCATTGAGGATAACGGGAGTCAGGTTTCTCACAGTTGGAGAAGTTACAAATACGATGTATAAAGGGGGAATAGTATGAAGTACTCTGAGGTGTAGGAATAGAATTGGAGGTATCAATAGGGGCTCAAGTTTTTAGATAGATGAGAGATGGATGATAGGTTAGACAGATAGATGATAGAGAGAGAAGAATGTATATTTGTGTATATGTGTATTTACTAACCATATCCACTAGAACTTCTAGAAGTAATGGCATACCAGTAGCAATGAGCACACATATGCCCAGATCTTTCTAATAATATATTTCACTAAAATGAACCCGGTCTTCTTGGGCAAAAGGCTCATTCTAAAGATGGGGCACAGAAAATACAAGATGAATCTGGAATATCTTATTGTGTCAAAACACAAGGCATTGCTAAAAGAAATATAGGGACATATGAAAAAGACACTGAGGTCACATTGATGGGGCTCCCTCTGGTCAATTCTGCGTAATTTGAGTATAAGAATATATAATTATAATAATAGATTACAACTCATTGAATAAAATGAGTCCAACTAATAAGGAAGGAAGAAAGGGAGGGAGGGAGGGAGGGAAGGAGGAAGGGTGAACCAACTAACAAATATAGGATTGCTGAAACTAGGAAATTATCAGGCGGATACCAACAATGGTGAGTGAAATTATGCTGAAGAATGAGATATTTCAAAGCTAAAGTGTCTGGAAAGGGAAATACAGTTACTTCACAGTGAAGAAACCTGGTTGACATCAAGTGCCACCAAGTCTACAAAGTTAACATCATCAATGTTAGAACATATCAGCAACATATGCCTCCTCATATAGAGTACTGAGAAGGATGTAGCATCACTTCTGAGCTATCCCTGCATAATTTGAATTTAATCTTGAGAAAGAGTCAGACTAACTCAAATTGTGGGACACTCCACAAAATAATGTGCTTGTGCTTTTCAAAAATACCAACGTTAAGAATGACCAAAACAGGCCAAAGAACTGTTCAACATTAAAGGAGACTAAAGAGAGATAATTAAATGCAATACATGATCACAGCTTGTATCTTGTACCAGAATTTTTTAAAAATCAATAAAAGACATTATGAGTAAATTGATGAAATTTGAACATAAATTGTGAATCAGACAATAGTTTTGTATCTTTTTAAAAATTTTGAAACTGTACTGTGTTTATATAAGATAATCCCCTTGTTTTTAGAATATACACATGGAATTGTTTTGGGGTAAAGGGGAATAATGTCTTCAATTTGCTCTGTTTTAAAAAACGTGTATAAAGAGAGAGAGCAATATAGATAGAGAAAAATTGATAAAAGAAATAAAGGAAAATGTAAACAACTCATGAATCTGCATAATGGGTATAGGGGAACTATTCTTGAGAAATTTTTGTAGAAATTTGAAATATTATCCAAAGAAAGTTTCCAGGAAATTAATTAATTAATTATAGCCATCCTCACTGAGCTCAAATGATTGGAAGATTAGGGGTGTCACCCAGAATATCAGAGGAAAAAACAAAAGGGTATGAGGGGTAGCTATGGTTGAATTGTGAATATCTGAATTTTGAGGTGTGACACATTCAGTGGGATATTATTCCTATACAGCAGCTGAAACTTTATACCTGGAACAAATACAGGGGTAGAGAGAAATGTTCCATCATTTTTATGAAGTAGTTAAAAATACATCCAAAATTCTCCAGGAAAAGTGTTTAAGAATGATTATGTCCAGGTTATTTAAGAAGGCCACCAAATTAATTGGGGGGCGGGGGGGGGCGGCGGGGGAGAGTTATATATTGAGTGAGAAAACTTGTTGAAATATATTAATCACAGTTCAGAAGACTGCAGAAAATTACCTTAAACTAAATTCTTATTTAATTCAAGCTGATTACCTTCCTTTGTGTCTCTATTTTGTGCTTTACTTATCAGTCTTGAAGTCTGGCCTGATATTGTTTGTTATTTTAATTGTATGCAGGATTTAAAAGGGATAATTCATACTTCAGCCTTAGTTTTTGAATCCTGAAAGCAACCGAGAATATGTGGCCTTTAAATTATACTTTAGAAGTAGCTCAAGACTGAAGGCAGTTCTGCATTTTAATAGACAAGCTTAATTGACTCCTGTTCTTGAATGACTGATGTGTGGTCTCTCTGGTAATGCTGAATGCCACCTGTTCTATAATCATTTTAATCACCGAATTGCCACATGGCACCAGTTATAGATGCTACCAGTTTGTAAGATGACAGACATTTTAAGGGCTATTTGCTTTTCTATTTATATTGTACTGATGAATTAAATTTGTGGAGATATTGATGGTCCAAAGGGGACTAATTTAGGGTAGAGATGGACTCTCCCGTCTCTAAAACAGTGTTTCCCTAACATCTAAGAATTGCCGAGCCCCTCTATCAAATCAAGGAAAACATTTATGTTTTCTAGGGTTGCGTAGCAACATGTAAAATTGGGATGAAACTGGTTTTTATTTCTTTCTTCTTCAAAAAATCTATCTTATTTTAAAACTGCAATGTTGCTCACACAAACAACTATTTTAAGAAGTGGTTGCTACAAGGATGTTGTCTACCGGAGGGGATATTTTCAAAAATTGCAGTCTGCAATGAAAATTCATTTCTTAGATCATTCCACACAGCTGTGAAGTAAGTGTATGTGCTCTCGGCTATAGTTATGATAAATTCTTTGAAGAAAACTTCTTCCGTAAGAATATCAGTGAAGAGATTCAGAAAACAGAGTATGATTTCCACTCTATTAGTTTTGTGCTTTCTGCTTTCATACACTGTAGTTTCATGCTTGTCTGAGAACTTTCAAAATCAAATTTATTTTCAAAGAATTGGTTTTATTGCATATATAAAAGAGCCCCAGATTACATAAAACAAGTACCTATGGGAATAGGAGATGCTACTCTTATCATTTAATCACGATGATGAAATGTCACCCATTTTGAAGCAAAAATGTTTATGGAAAACTAACTTGCTATTATCTTTCCCTTGTGGGGGTATTTTTAGCACCAGTCTTGATCCTAAAACAAAGTTCAGTTTACTTACTCTTTTAACAATACTACTGCTAACTATAAGGAATTTAAGTAATATAGGAAAAAGTTAATCAAAATCATGTGCCCAGTGCTTCAGAGAGTATTTGACAATGATGTTGCTAGTTTTTATGGAGCTACCCGGCCTTCAATTAAATTAATTCTTTTAATCATCTTGTACAATATTTACTAAAGCAAAACTGTTACATAAAGCATATGTTCTGCTTCGTGAATATAAAATTCTAGTAATTATATAGTGCATTTACTACACAAAAAGTATGTATGGTTTAATTAAAAAGAGAATATCTATTATTTGTTTTAATGGCATCAAATATTTTTAATGATACAGAATGCTACAGAATGCTACAATTTTGTCTCCAACTAATTATGCTAGATTATATATGGTATTTTTGAATGGAGAATGACTGACAACCATTCAGACTATAGTGACAACTGAAATTACTCTCTGTTTAAATTAGCACACTGAAGCGTAAGTAAAGAAAAAATATAAGAAAAGAACAGGAAACCTACTAATGAAGACAACAGTTGGATGAACTAAAAACAAAAACAAAAAACAGGATGATCCTCTAAAAACAACAGATGCCCTCTATGGTGAGCCTCATGGAGGCAGTGGAGCTGGACAAAGAGCACAGAGGATGAGGTGGGAGGGTGGGCAGAAGGGGAACTCAAAGCTGATCTTCCAGCTTCCAGTCTAAGTATTCTACCAGCACGCCTGCTCATGGGCATTTTTTAAAAACGTTTACAAGTTTATGCATGTGACTTTTTTTTTTTTTAATTAATTTTTGAAACAAATTTCAAATTTTCAAGAGGTCCCAGAGAGAGAGAATGCATGTGCTGCCTATTAGGTAATAATCTGACTTTAGTTTTTCTACAAAGATAAACAATAGCAAAAAATTCAACCAGGTTCTCCACTGTATAAGACTAGAGGTAATTTGAAATTAAATTTGCACTTATTTTTATTTTAATAACTTGCCAACTAATTGTTTAAACATTGTGTATAAAGGGATTTATCTTTTAAGACTAAGGATCATCTTGTCCCCTAAATTGAAAAGAACTCATTTTTTTAAGGGGCAATTAAAACCTAGTATAGAGTCAGTTTCTATAACTGAGTTAAAGAAATGGTTGTTTTTCTGTAGTTCAATCTTCATGTATCAGCAGTTGAGCTTATTGAGGGTGTAATGTATGTAAGGCACTGGACTAGAAAGAGATTTGTTTAAGACATAGTGCCTACTACCGTAAAGAGGCTGAAAGTCTAGTTGAAACCTTTGGAGTATTTATCAAAAGGGAAACAAGGTGTCCGTGAAACTCCCTGGTACATTGTAAAGAATTAGAGATAATATGAATGGAACTATGCATAAGAAATTACAATATTGCAAGTCCAGAAGCATTGGTGTTCAAGGGAAAAAAAAAAACAGAAGAGCTAGGATTTGGTAAGGTATTAAATATGGTGGATAAGGAGAAAGAGTCATGGAAGCAATGGAATAATGACAGAAATAAAAATAGCTATATTAAGTGTATACAAGACCATAAGCCTCAAGAAGGCAGGAAATTTGTTTATATTTTTAACTGCAGCAGATGCAGCTCCTAAAATAGTACCTGACACAGAAAATGATACTAGATGAATGTTTGTTGAATGATTGACTAATGGTGTTTATACATTATGCTAATCCTTATAACTCCACTGAGATTGTTACTAGCATTCCTTTTTTTTTTTTTAATTAAAAAACTAAAGCTCAGAATTGTTAAGCACAATGCCAAAGCCACACAAACAAGCTACTATAAAAAATGCAGGTTTTTCTAACTCTTAGGGTAAACTTTTTAATACAGCATGAAACAATATGAAGGCAAACCTCTAGACTTTGACCTGTTTTTTAATGAGTCATGTGAGCTTGGTTGGACAAATCACTTTATTTCTCTGTGGAACCACTCCATTTCAGTAAACCTGCATTTACAAACCCAGAAAATCATAGTAATAATAAAATGATATATTTGCCAGACAGCATTGATCCCAGAGGTCAGACAGGTCTTTGTGAAAGTGCTTTAAAAATATGGTGTGATGTATAAATATAAAATATCATTGTTATTATTAAGGAGGACCCCAATAATGCTAACAAATGGTGTTATTGCAATATATTCAGATAAATGGAAGGGAAGTTACTTATCTTTGTCTGGGGTTATATTCCTCAAAAGGCTGATTTCCTTTTCTGATATTGCATTTGAGGTATCCATGGAGCACTCAGGAAGTGGTGTCTTATAAAATTAAAAGATATAGAAATAAAGCTCATAGTTAAGGACATGTATATGAAGTCAACAACAGAGGGTTGATAGTTAATTTCCTCAGAAGAATCAAGATTTTAAAAGAGAATGGTGTAAAGTTCAGCAAAAACTTAAGACAATATCAATTAGTGTTTGGTTCTTGGCTTTTTAAAAATTATTATTATAGGCTAATATTTATGTCTTCTTAAAGCTCAAGTTAACATTAGTAAAGGCTAATAATTTCATACAAATTAGGATTTTTAGAGGGCCAATAAACAGCACTTCTGCTTTTCCATCAAAATCCTGAACCAATTAAGGCACAGAAATAAGGCAGATGGCTTTCAAAATGTCAGCTTTGCCATGGATAGAGATTTGCAGAACAAAGCTTAGTTGGAGCAAACTATGTACTTCCCAATACTCAGCCACTGAATTGAGCATATTTACAAAATTAGTGCCAGACTAACCTGGAAATGGCAAAATCCCCTTGTGTATTAGTCAGGGTTCTCTCAGGAAACAGAATCAACAGGAGATGTTTGTCAGTAATATGAGATTTTATAAGAGTCTCTCACGTGACTGTGGGGATGCACAAGTCCAGGTTCCACAGGCAGGCTGCAAACCAGGGGCTCTGATAAAAGTCCAATGAAAGGTCCTTGATGAGTTTCTGGGAGAAGCTGCCTGTCCAAAGACGAGCTGCGAAATTCTCTCTGAATGTTGAAATCACTTCACCTCTTAAGGCATTCAACTGATTGGATAAAAACGTCACCCATTGCTGATGCAATCTCCCTGACTGATGCAGATGTAATCAGCCATCCATGCAGTAAACTCACTGGTGACCAAAGTCCATAAATGCTCCTGTACTACAATTAGCCCAGTGCTTGCTGGACCTAACACCTGGACACAATTACCAGGCCGAGTTGACACATTAGCCTAACCATCACAGTCCACTCCTTGTCAACTCGGCAGCCATACACATTCCCCTAAACCATACTTAGTCTCTTAAGTAAAAACAGTAACAGACAATCACACATATATTTCCACCTAACAATGTTCAACTCCCTTGCGTACAACCGGAAACGCATTAATTCCCCACAGAATAGGGTGCAAGTCCTTGGGGAATATTCACTCTAAACTTGACATCCTCAAATATTATGACGTAAAATTAATACAACTATTCATAAGATAGGGGAAAAGGTTGGGGAAGAAAACAAAGAAATTCGTTTTCTGTACATATACAATCATACTCATAATGAAACAAGGAAGAAGGGTTCATGACAATTACAGTCCTCCTTTCTGTAACCAGTCACATGGTTGAAGTTCATATTTATCACTACCTTCTTCCACTACCCGTTCCATGTTCCCGTTACCTTCAGCAAGCAATTCAGCTGGCCGAGGTTCTTTGCCTGGTGGGTTGAACCAAACTTTCATTCCCGAAGATTCTGGGCCATTGTTAGTCCTGCTTGGATTGGTTTGTTGCAATTTTCCACTGACTTTAATCACAGGGTATGACAGTACTAAGAGATGCCCTAGAGGATATCCTGCATTCCAGGCAAACATCTCTTTACCCCCATTATGTAGATGTAGTCCTATTTCCGCTTGATAGTCAGGATCAATCACCCCAGCCAGTACAGTAATTCCCTTCTTTGCCTGTTGATTCACAAGTAAGAGAAGCCCAAAGGGGCCAGGTGGCAGTCTTAACTTCCAGTTCAATGGAATCATTGTTGTGTTCCCTGCTGGCAGCACTCCACCCTTTGGGACTAAAACCTGTAGACCAGCAGAGCTTAAGGTTGCAGGGACAGGAAGTAAAAATTTTCCTAGTGGTTCATTAGGGGTAATGGGTGCCACTCCCATTTCCACCCCTTATTCCTGAACCCATGAATCCTGGTTATGGGAGAAACAACACCATAGAGAGGACGCTGATTTAGAGCATACACAGCCTCTTGGAGAGCATTGCCCCAGTTCTGCAAGGTATTGTCACCTAGTTGGCACTGTAATTGAACCTTCAAAAGGCCATTCCACCGTTCTATTAAACCAGCTGCTTCAGGGTGATGGGGAACATGGTAAGACCAGTGAATTCCATGGACATGTGCCCATTCCCGCACATCATTTGCTGTGAAATGGGTTCCTTGATCAGAAGCAATGCTGTGTGGAATGCCATGGAGGTAGATTAGACATTCAGTAAGTACACGGATGGTAGTTTTGGAAGAAGCATTGCGTGCCAGAAATGCAAATCCATATCCACAGTATGTGTCTATTCCAGTTAAATCAAATCACTGCCCCTTCCATGGTGGAAGTGGCCCAATGTAGTCAACCTGCCACCAGGTAGCAGGCTGGTCACCACGAGGAATGGTGCCATATCGGGGGCTGAGTGTGGGTCTCTGCTGCTGGTACATAGGGCATTCAGCAGTGGCTGTAGCTAAGTCAGTCTTGGTAAGGGGAAGTCCATGTTCTGAACCCATGCATAACCTCCATCCCTACTTCCATGGCCACTTTGTTCATGAGCCCATTGGGCAATGACAGGAGTGGCTGGGGAAAGCGGTTGAGTATTAGCCACAGAGCTGGTCATCTAATCCACTTGATTATTAAACTCTTCCTCTGCTGAAGTCACCCTCTGGTGAGCATTCACATGGGTCACAAAAATATGTTCATGTTTTTTGCCCACTTAGAAAGGTCTATCAACATACCTCTTCCCCAGATCTTCTTCTCACCAATTTTCCAGTCATGTTCCTTCCAAGTCCCTGACCATCCACCTAAACCATTGGCAAGAGCCCATGAATCAGTGTACAAACGCACCTCTGGCCATTTCTTCTTCCAAACAAAATGAACAACTAGGTGCACTGCTCAAAGTTCTACCCACTGGTAGGATTTGCCCTCATCGCTATCATTCAAGGATGTCCCAGAAAAAGGCTGCAGTGCCAAGCTGTCCAATTTCAGGTGGTACCTGCATATAGTGCAGAACCATCTGTAACCAGGCCCGAGTTTTCTCATCCTCAGTCAACTGATTGTAATGGACTTCCCAAGAGGCCAAAGCTGTGGGCTGGGAAAGAGAAGGTAACATGGCAGGGGTGGTGACCAGGGGCATTGGGGCTACTTCCACATATAACTTACTTGTGCCTTCAGGACCTGCTCGAGCCCTATCTCGTATATAACACTTCTACTTTATTATCAAGTGCTGCTGTGCAAGACTTTATAGTTTCATGGGTCAGACAATTCCCAGCACATGATAGACAACTCAGATCTCATGGTAACTTGATGGCCCATGGTTAAGCATTCTGTCTCTACTAAGGCCCAGTAGCAAGCCAAAAGCTGCTTCTCAAAAGGGGAGTAGTTATCTGCAGAGGATGGCAAGGCTTTGCTCCAAAATCCTAAGGGTCTGCATTGTGATTCCCCTATAGGGGCCTGCCAAAGGCTCCAGACAGCATCTCTATTTGCCACTGAAACTTCCAGCACCACTGGATCTGCTGGCTCATATGGTCCAAGTGTTATTGCAGCTTGCACAGCAGCCTGGACGTGTCCCAGGGCCTCCTCTTGTTCTGGTCCCCAATTGAAACTAGCAGCTTTTCTGCTCACTCAGTAAATGGGCCAGAGTAGCACATCCAAATGATGAATGTGTTGTCTCCAAAATCTGAAGAGGCCAACTAAGCGTTGTGCCTCTTTTTGGGTCACAGGAGGGGCCAGGTGCAACATCTTATCCTTTACTTTAGAAGGGATATCTCAACAAGTCCCACACCACTGGACACCTAGAAATTTCACTGAGGTGGAAGGACCCTGTATTTTTGTTGGATTTATCTCCCATCCTCTCTCATGCAAATGCCTTACCAATAAATATATAGTCTGTTGTACTTCTTGCTCAGTAGGTCCTATCAACATGATATCATCAATATAATGGACCAGTGTGATTTCTCGTGGGAGGGAGAGACGATCAAGGTCCCTGTGGACAATATTATGACATAAGGCTGGAGAGTTGATATACCCCTGAGACAGGACAGTGAAGGTATACAGTTAGCCTTGCCAGCTGAAAGCAAACTGTTTCTGGTGGTCCTTACAAATGGCAATTGAGAAAAAAGCATTTGCCAGATCAACAGCTGCATACCAGGTACCACGGGAAGTATTGATTTGCTCAAGCAATGATACCACATCTGGGACAGCAGCTGCAATTGGAGTTACCACCTGGTTAAGTTTATGATAATCTACTGTCATCCTCCAAGATCAATCTGTTTTCTGCACCGGCCAAATAGGAGAGTTGAATGGGGATGTGATGGAAATCACCACCCCTGTATCCTTCAAATTTTTGATGGTAGCACTAATCTCTGCAATCCCTCTAGGAGTATGGTATTGCCTTTGATTTATTATTTTGCTAGGCAGGGGCAGTTCTAGAGGCTTCTACTTCGACTTTCTAACTATAATAGCCCTCACTCCAGAAGTCAGGGATCCAATGTGGGGATTCTGCCAGTTACTGAGTATGTCTATTCCAATTGTGCATTCTGGAACTGGGGAAATAACCACAGAAAAGGTCCAGGGACCCACTGGACACAATGTGAGCTAAAACTCCATCAATCACCTGACCTCCATGAGGCCCTATTTTGATTGGTGGACCACAGTGACGTTTTGGGTGTCCTGGAATTAATGTCACTTCTGAGCCACTGTCTAATAATCCCGGAAATGTCTGATCATTTCCTTTTCCCCAATGCACAATTATTCTGGCAAAAGGCCATTTGTCTCCCTGGGGAAAGATGGGAGGAAGATAAACAGTATGAATTTTTGGCAGTTTAACATGATCCTTCCCCAAGGGGACCTGACCTTCTCCTCATTCAAGGGGCTCCGGGTCTGTAAACTGTCTCAAGTCTGGGAATTGATTAAGGGGCCATGATTCTCTGGATCTGTAATTTGAGTTAGGGTTTTGTTCACTTGACCTAGAACACTTCTGCCTATAGAGATCCAGAAGAAATTTAGTAGGCTTCCCGTGTATTTCACTTCTAGGTACCCCATGATCTATTAGCCAATGCCATAACTCCATGAGACTCAGACTATTCTGTGTGCTGCTTTGAATCTTTCATTGCAATAGCTATGCCCACCTTGTCTTTGGCGACTATCTGCTGGCACTTGACTTTTACCAGACCGAGATCGAATCATCCCCATAATGTTTAAGGATTCCAATTCCATTACAGACCTCCCTACAGTAATATCTGGACTGCAGAGAAGAGCAACCACGGAGCATTTCAGAGAAGATGGAGTTAGTCTTACAAATTTATCCCTCACAGTCCTGGTTAAAGGTCTGTCCTCTGGACATTCCTGGGGTAGGTGGGCAAGTCTCAAATGGTAAATCCATTCTCGCATTCCAATCTCTCTAAGCCTTTGAATCCCCTCGTCTACTGTATACCAGTGCAAATTGGGCATTTCAACATCATACATGCCAGGTCATTGTTTTGTCCATGCTTCAGTCAGCCACCCAAACTGTTAGAGCCCTTTCTAACCTCTCAAGCTACAGCGTTCAATACAGAATTTCTGCTTAGTGGGCCCATATCAATAAATTAAGCCTGATCCAACTTTATATTTCTTCCACCATTATCCCATACCCTTAGTATCCATTCCCACACATATATCCCTGATTTCTGTCTATAAAACTTGGAAAACTCATGCAGTTCTCTCAGAGTATAGCATACTTCCTCATGGGCCACACTTTGTATTTTACTTTTGGGGGCTTGTTATGATTTTAGTTTAGTAATGGGTCTTGAAGACAAGAGGAGTCGGGGGTGTGGGTAAGGAGAAGGATTAGAGATGTCTTGCAGGCTACTGACCTTAGGGCATTCCTTTGCATTTTCTTCTGGTGAGACAGGATTAATCTCTTCAGGCAGGGGTTGGAAGGCAGATTCCTCAGGGCACACTGGAAGTTGGGCAGTGCATACTGGAGTTTGGCTAATACCTGCCTCAGGCCTTGGAGGAGGTCCAGACTTCCTGGGGCAGGTCAGAGGCTGGGCAGTGCAGGTTTCCATGTGGCTGGTACCCACCTCAGGGCTGGAGGGTGGTCCGGACTCCCTTGGGCAGGCTGGAGACTGGATGATATAAGGTTGACAAGGTATAGGCTCCACAGGGCAGGCCATCACAGGTTTATCTGGTAAAGTCTCAGCAAAATTTAGGGTTCCAATGTCCCCACCATATTATCATCATCCCATATGTCTCCATCCCAATCCCAGGGTTCCACTCCTTTCCAATCAATGCCTTCACTTTAATTGCAGAAACACTGCGAGGTTGAGATTTTAGTTTCCTCTGTAATTCTGCTACTCATATAATGAGAGTCTGGGTTTGATTCTCAGATATCTCAAGTCTGTGGCTACAGAAGACAAGATTTTCTTTCAAGGCACACGTAGAAACTTTCATATCATTCATGCAGCATTTAAGTTTCAAATTTGAAGACCTCAGCTCATCTCTTTCTATTTTAACTGTATCCAGAGTATCTAGAAGGAGCCAGCCAACATCATTATACTTTTTGACTCTACAAAATTCTGTTAAGGTGTTGAAAACACTCTCACCCAGATCCTTGCTTCTTATAAGCGTGGAAGTAGGGGACTCCAGTGATGCTATTTTGTATATCTCTATTGCCAGCTCACACCATGGACTGTTTGCAACATCTTCATTATTGGAAAGGGAGTCATTAGTACACTTGAGTCCAATTAGAGTAGAAAGCCAATTGCAAAACTCCAAGAACCTCCTCAGACATCCCATGTTTAAGACTCTGCTCCTCAAGAACCACTCCCAGTACCAAGCTGAATTAGTCACGGCTCTCTCAGCAAACAGAATCAACAGGAGATATCTGTCAATAATCTGAGATTTTATAAGAGTCTCTCATGCAACCATGGGGATGCACAAGTCCAGGTTCCACAGGCAGACTGCAAACCAGGGGCTCCAATGAAAGTCTGATGAAAAGTCCTTGAAGAGTTTCTGGGAGAAGTTGGCTGTCCAAAGATGAGCTGGGAAATTCTCTCTGAATGTTGAAATCACTTGTCCTCTTAAGGCATTCAACTGATTGGATAAAAGCGTCACTCATTGCTGACACAATCTCCCTGACTGATGCAGCTGTAATCAGCCATCCATGCAGTAAACTCACTAGTGATCGAAGTCCATAAATGCTCTTGTATTACAATTAGCCCAGTGCTTGCTGGACCTAACACCTGGACACAATTTCTTGGCCGAGTTGACACATTAGCCTAACCATCACTCCTTGAAAGTCAGAGTCATGGCTGCCATGTTTGCCACATCACCAGGAACAACTCAGAGTTTATGCTCCTAGCAGGCAACCGGAAGCCAGGGAGTAGAAGGAGAGGAAGAGCTAGCTATGCATGCAAGTCCATCGCTCTCCCTACACACAAAGGGATGTTGAGGGGACAGAATTCAAGAACGAATTCTAAAGAAGGTTCTTGATGGGGTAAAGATGTAAAGAGGTTCTCTTAAAATATAGAGCTGTATAAAGGGGGGGAAATTTACTGTGCAAGCTTAGAGTTCCCTTGGGGAAAGTTGCAAAGTCAACCTCAGAAGGACTGACTTTACAAAGTCAAACCAATAAAGTGACAGAAACATCCCAGCCTTAAAGACCCTGCCTGATTATGACTTCTAAGTAGTTTTGGATCACAGAAGTCTTACAACTCTGGCAGGGGAGGATCATTGGTGTGGAGTGCCAGAGATGGGAAATGTATGGGAAGAGGTTCACCTGGGACATACTTATAAGGCATATGAATGTGGCCAAATGTTCATGGGGCATTGTCACAGCGCATGGAGATTCACACAATAACCAAAGGAGTATCAAATTCCCACCCTGGGGAGCTCTGCCACATTCTCTAATAGGTCACTGTTTCATTTTGAAACTAGTTGGTGCCTAGCTGGTTAGACTCTCATACATTAGGGAAAAGGCACACTCATGATTTGGGTTACTGAAAGATGATTTTATCACATTATAGCATTCAAATAAGCCCCTGGAAAGCACGTTTTATAATGCTATGCTTAATTCTTTATGTAGTATTATTCCTCTCTGTGCCAATCCTAATACCCAGAAATGCAGTTTTTATAAAAGGTAACCAAGAGTATCATGAAAAATAAATGTCATGATATACCTGCCTGTGAATCCAAGTTCAAAATTCTTATTTTTCAACAGTCTAGGAAAATTCTGATGGGTTGCTAGACTTTTTTTTTTTCATCTCCTCTAGAATCTTTTCAAACTTGAATTCCAAGTATGAATAGGCACCCAATCAAATTCTAAAAAACTCGGAGACTTTGAAAATCATCATTTGATTGGATGTATTTTCATTCTATTCCTGTCAATGATGAACAAGATGATTGTGGCAGGTCCTTTGATCTTTGTTATTGTGTTTCTCATACGTTCAGAGCTGAAAGGAGATAACTCCTTTAATCTTCTCTTATTTCCTTCTCTTTTCTCTTTTCCCTCAGTTCATTTTCTCAAAATAATATTGTACAGCTGACATTTTCTTTGAGAAGATTCTTTATCATTCTCAGATTTTATTAAGCACAGTAGTATTTGAGAATGTATCATGGATTCCTCCCCTACCCTGTGAAAAGAACTGTGAGCCAAGAGAGGAAAGCACACTACAACCACCACTGCACACTGGGAGTTTATATCATAGCTGGAGAGAACAATAAAAATATAACGTGTGAAGACCTAACCCAGGATATTGAAATCCACTCACACATATCCAGAACCAGACTCTAATAATATATTCTATACTTCAAATATTTGACACTTCAGGTGGCCAGATATTTTAATTAGACTCGAGCTGACATCGCTCAGATCTTCAAATCATGAACTTCCTTTTGTCAAATGCCTCAAAATCTTGGGAGGTAACAAACCAAAGGGAAGTTTGATTTTTAATTATCATCTCCTCTTAAGACATTTATAACTAAATCATTAAGTAAGTTTGTTTAAATATAATTTTAGAAATTCTGCTTTCCATTAGAATTAGATTTTCCCTCTTTATGACTAAAATAATGAATCAGAAGATTTTAAAAATTAAAGGCTTTATAATAAATCTATTGTGAATGTATTTCCTATTTGATTTCAGGATATGAAACTGGCAACATGAAAATAATCACCTTTCACATACACTGAATAGCTAACTTTTGATAATTGTAGTAAGTATGGAATACAAGAATAACCTTCAAACTCAAACTAGGGGGTCTTCACACATAACTGATTGGAGCAATCCCACTATGCTCTCTTCTTTCATAGAAATGACTTTCTTGTCTTAGAATTGAGATGGCTAATAAAAGAAGTATTATACCAAACAAGAAGTTTTCACAGTTTAGCAAAGACAGGTTGGCATTTTCTGGAGTGCAATATTATAACTTATAACCATGAAAAAATAAAAGCAATTGCACAAACAGAACTACATTATATATAAAACTTGGCTGAATGTTATCATTTAATGTCATGGGATGAGAGAAGAAAAAATTGAAATGTAAGAAAAGACACCCATTAAACTTGATATGTATTTTACACTATAGACTTGTTGAGGAATTAAGGCTTCCATTAACTTAGGTATGTCTTAATACCATCTCACTTGTAGGGAAAGAAAAAGCACTACTTACAAGTTGTCATACTCCAAAAGGAAGTAAACTTCGCCTTTGATCCCTCACTCAGTTAAGGATTAAGGGAGTGAGGATAAACTGGCCCATTTGAAAATGTATTGATCCAGACAGACAATACGGAAGAATGAATGATCAAATTTCGGCTTTTTGAAGCTAGTTAACTGAAATTTTCCAAGAGCTCCTAAATCATATTTACTTACAATTTGATTTCATCCTCTAAAGACTAAAAAATTCATGTTACCAATAAGTATATTCTGAAAAAGTATATATTGGAGGAATTTTTTAAATATAAAAGTTTGACTGAACTAGTTAATATGTTGATTTGAATTGGCTTCTAAAGTATTCTGCTTGGAAGGACACTTAATAATAGAGTTTTAGCATACCTAGATCTTAAAAAAAATGACCTTGTCAATTGAATGGTGTTTTTTTCCTAATTAAAGTTTCTCCTTAACTTTCAAAAGATAAAAGTAGATGCTCTTGAGAGAAACTAATTATGTAAATATCAAACTTCTATAGTAATTTTTGTAAAAATGTAGCCAGTTTTTAAAATGATTAGCCAATTACAGAGAAAGGCATACCAAGGGAAAGTATGAAAATTTAATTGATAAATTTATGCCACAAATTGCTGATGATCAAGAGGCATTAACATGGGTAAAATTAAAGGGTCCAAATATCTTAAGGAAAAGTGTCACATTGTTATACTATTTCAAATTTGGCTTATATATTTCAGTGGTCAAAATTTTATGATGCCTCTAAGCTGGTGCCCAATCCATACCAGTAAATTGTTTTATTACGTTCTAAAAGATGTCAAGTAATATTTCTGTTAGCCAAATGCTGTTTATATATTTCATAGGAGTCTTTAAAAATTGTTGTTTTTGTTGTTTAGAACCTATCTTGAAATAGGGCTTTAATTTCTCATTGATTTGACTTCAGCAATTTAAAGTATATTATTTGAACATTTCCTCAAAAGTTGGTTCTTCCAAAGATATAATTATTCCTATAATCTCCTTCCAGTTGTCAAAACAGTCCCCTCAATTGACCCAAACTTCCTCAGTACAGTTGACCCAAATTGAATACCATGACCCCACAATCACACAGAGAATGAACTGTATTGTTGATTTTATCATTTTCTATCTTTTCAGAGGCATCTCAAAAGAAGTCATTCACCACCACACAAGCTTGCAAGCTTATTTTTAATTTGTTATCTGGCATCAACCACAATTCATCTAGAAGTGCCTTAGTCATTACTGCTTTCTAGATTTCTTCATCCTGTTTAATTACTAGGATTTATATCATATTTACCAGATGGATTCATTTGCATTTTTAGAAATAAATCTCATTCTGTAATATATTGCCTATATTTATGATCTGAAGGCATTTATACAGATTCAGATCATATTTGCATTTGTAGTTTGTTTCAAATACAACTAGCAATAATTATACTCTCTTGTAAGTGTTAAAATTACACAACTTCAAAATCCAGAATGGAAGAGTTTGCATACTTGATACTTTGCAATCTTGCCTTAAGTTTACTCAAATTGGACGTCCCCAAAAAGCTGTATCAAATATATTTTAATTCGAAATGTCAGTACCTTACACAAAAGTGAACTTTCTGATTTCAATGATGTACAGTTTTTCTGTTGGAGATTTTGACTGAGCAACAAATAATGAGAAATTTCCCTTCCTAGGAATCCTTTGTGCAAAAATGGAAGCCTTACACACTTGAATTATTTATTCACTTTTATAGTCTCTCTAAAGTAAGAAAGAGTAGGACTAAAAGCACTTGTCATATTTTATTACAGAAAAAAAAAACATATCTCAAGGAAACAATCAACCAACTGATAGGGGAAAGTAAAGAAATGTTCAGGATGTTACAAAAATTCTTTGTTTCCTAACATTTACAAATCCACATCTGTGATCTCTGAAAATGCTAGAAGTGAAAGCACTGACTTGTGGTAAGGGGCTATTTCCCTTGTACAGTTCATATCATTACCAATAATAGCAGGGACTCACATGTACACAAGGTTGCCCATGGGCCACCATTTAATTTCTCCACTATTGGTAGCTAACTATATTATATTAGTACAAAATATAAATATTAATGTGGTCTTCAACTTATAAATTGTCCAAACATGGGTTCCAGGTCCCACCACTTTCCTTCTCTCTTCTTTCTTCAGCGACTGCTAGAGTCTAAACTTCAGTTGCTAGGAAAACCATTGATTAACTATAAGTAATACTTGAAGATTTAAGGGAAATCTAAGAGCTTAGATGGAAAGAGAAAACCTATGAAGTAAAATCTAGTTATAAGAAATTCATTCTTATTTTTATAACCAATCTATCTATCCACCTGTAAGTGTAAAAAGTATTTTCTCCACTGGGTAGAATTACAGATGTCTGCATTTTCTTCTTTTTATATATAGTGTTTTCTAATTTTTCACAATGATCATTAATTACTCTTATATTAAGGCAGAAAGACTGCAAATGTTGTTTTGTTTTGTTTTGTTTTGTTTTGTTGATTGATGAAAAAGCAAAGATTATATAAAGGAGAAAGAACTTAGGAAATTGAGGCAGAAGTACAGATGGTTTATTTCTGTGGGAATCCACCTACCTTAAGGTGTCCTCCTAAATGTCAGCTGATTTTCTCACAGCACTTTGTTATGCTATTTGAATTTCCAGTTACCAGCAATAAGAGACCATTTGGGGTTGATAAATCCTTCATTAAACATTGTAGGACCACTGGGAAGAGTCATCCCCACTGATCTGGAGTTACTTGGCTTTTTATGGCTTCCTAACATATATCTGAACTCAAGTGCTCTGAGATCTCATAGCTTTCATTGGGAAGTGAAGAAAATTGGGTAATTTTATATTATGTAGAGCTCATGAAGGAAGGTCGATTCTGGTTAGATACTGTATTAGTCAGCCAAAGGGGTGCTAATGCGAAATACTAGAAATGGGTTGGTCTTTATAAAGGGTATTTATTTGGGGTAGAAGTACACAGTTACCAGGCCATAAAGCATTAAGTTTCTTCTCTCATCGAAGTCCACTGCCACGTGTTGGAGCAAGACAGTGGCCGACGTTTGCCAGGGTTCAGGCTTCTTGGGTTCCTCTCTTCCTGGGGCTGCATTTCTCTCTGGGCTTAGCTTCTCTGTTTCCTCCACAAGGTCAGCTGTAGACTAGCAGGCAAACAGCTTACTCCCCTTCCCCTGGGGTCTTCTCTCAAACATCAAAACTCCAACATCAAAACTGCTTCCACTGTCCTTTGCCTTGCCTTTTATATTTGATTCCCCCACTCACCAAGGGGTGGGGCTTAAAGCCCCAATTATAACTTAATCATGCCCAGATGAATAGATCAGTTTATAAGCATACTCTAATATAGATTTTTGGAATTCATAATTACATCAAACTGCCAAATGGCTACAGATACTACATGGAAACTTAGTACAGCATGAAGATTTGAGATGCCCAAAGGTCCAAAAAGAAGGAAATTGGGTACTGAAGGAAGAACTCAGAAAGTATGTTGTGTGATTGCAAAGATTAACATCAGATATTTCAAGATAATATTTTCTGGTGGTCCTGGTCCCCATGTAAGTAAAAGGAAAGTTGCTTACATAATTTTTTCTCTCCTTTTTTTCCTTTTCTCTGCAGAGTCCTTTATTTTTCAGAACTAGAGATCAGGTTAGTGCAATTAATATTTAGAGCACTCTCATAGGCTATTATGGCCAGGACTAGAAGCACAATTTCTTTTTTAAGTTATTCATCACCTATTGAGCACCAACTAAATGCTATGCATAGCATCCTTATTGTATGAATAAAACATGTGTATTAGTCAGGGTTCTCGAGGGAACAGAATCAACAGGAGATATCTGTAAATAGTATGAGATTTTATAAGATTCTTTCACATCACCATGGGGATGCACAAGTCCAGATTCCACAGACAGACTGCAAACCAAGGGTTCTGATGAAAGTCCAATGAATGTCCTTGATGAGTTTCCAGGAGACATTGACTGTACAAACACAAGCTGGGAAATTCTCTCTCAATGCTGAAATCACTTCCCCTTTTAAGACATTCAACTGATTAGATAAAGCATCACTCATTGCTGATAGCAATCTCTCTGGTTCATTGTAGATGTAATCAGCTATCTATGCAGTAAACTCACTGATGACTAAAGCCTATAAATGTCCATGTATTACAATTAGCCCAGTGCTTGCTTCACCAAGCAACTGGGCACAATTACCTGGCTGAGTTTACACATTAGCCTAACCATCACAGTCCACCCCTTGTCAACTCAGCAACCATACACAGTACCTTAAATGATACTTAATCTCTAGATAAAAACAATAACAGACATGTGTATATATTTATTTCTGCCCAACAATGTTCAACCCTCCTGTGTACAACTGGAAATGCATTAATTTCCTACAGAATAGGGTTCAAGTCCTTGGGTAATATTCACTCTTAAACTTGGCATTCTTAAATATTATGAAATGAAACTAATACAACTTGTCATATGATAAGTGAAAAGGTTGGGGATGAAAACAAAGAAATTCGTTTTATGTACATATACAATCATACTCATAACAAAACAAAGAAGAAAGATTCATGACTATTACAGTCATTTCTGTAACTGGTCACATGGTCAAAGTTGATATTTATCACTACCTTCTTCCACTATTCATTCTGTGTTCCCGATACCCTCACCAAGGACTTCATTTGGTGATGGTTCTTTGCCTGGTCGGGTGACCCAAACTTTCATTTCTGAAGATTCTGAGCCGTTGTTAGTCCTGCTTAGATTGGGTTGTTGCAATTTTCCATTGACCTTGATCACACGGCATGGCAGTACTAAGAGACACCCTAGAGGATCTCCTGTATTCCAGGCAAACTCTTCTTTACCCTCATTATGTAGATACAGGCCTATTTCCCCTTGATAGTCAGGATCAATCACCCCAGCCAGTAGAATAATTCCCTTCTTTGCCTGTTGATTCAGAGGTAAAAGGAGTCCAAAGTAGGCAGGTGGCAGTCTTAATTTCCAGATAAATGGAATATTGTTGTCTTCCCTGGTGGCAGCACTCTTCCTTTTGGAAATAAGATCTATTAACCAGCAGAGTTTAAGGTTTCAGGGACAGGAAGCAAAAATTATCCTAGTGGGTCATTAGGGATAATAGTGAGTGGTGCCACTCTTATTTCCACCCCTTGATTACTGAACTCATGAATCCTGGTTATGGGAGAAACAGTATTGCAGAGTGGACGCTGATTTAGAGCATCCACAGCCTACTGGAGAGCATTGCCCCAGCCCTGCAAGGTATTGCCACCTACTTGGTGCCATAATTGAGTCTTCGAAAGGCCATTCTACCGTTCTATCAATCCAGCTGCCTCAGGATGATGGGGAACATAGTAAGACCAGTGAATTCCATGGGCATGTGCCCATTCCTGCACAACATTTGCTGTGAAATGGGCTCCTTGATGAGAAGCAATGCTGTGTGGAATACCATGGTGGTAGATAAGACATTCAGTAACTCCACAGATGGTATTTTGGGAAAAAGCATTGCATGCAGGAAATGCAAACCCATATCCAGATTATGTGTCTATTCCAGTTAAAACAAATCACTGCAGCTTCCATGGTAGAAGTGTTGCAATGTAATCAACCTTCCACCAAGTAGCAGACTGATCACCTTGGGGAATGGTGCCATATGGGGGGCTGAGTGTGGGTCTCTGCTGTTGGCAGATTGGGCATTCAGCAGTCGCTGTAGCCAAGTCAGCCTTGGTGAGGGGAAGCCCATGTTGCTGAGCCCATTCATGCCCTCCCATCACATCCATGGCCACTTAGTTGAAGAGTCCATTGGGCAATGACAGGAGTGGTTGGGGAAAGAGGAAGAGCATTAGCCACAGAATGAGTCATCTTACCCACTTGATTATTAAAATCTTTCTCTTCTAAAGTCACCCTTTAGTGGGCATTCACATGGGACACAAAAATATTTTCATGTTTTTTGCCCACTCAGAAAGGTCTATCACATATCTATTCCCAAGAACTCTTTGTCACCAATTTTCCAATCATGTTCTTTCCAAGTCACTGGTCATCCAGTCAAACCATTGGCAACAGCCCATGAATCATTGTACAAGTGCATGTCCAGCCATTTCTTCTTCCAAGCAAAATGAACAACCAGGTGCACTGCTCAAAGTTCTGCCCACTGGGAGGATTTGCCCTCACCACTGTCATTCAGGGATATCCCAGAAAAAGACTGCAGTGCTGCAACTGTCCACTTTCGAGTGGTACCTGAATATCGTGCAGAACCATCTGTAAACCAGCCCCGAATTTTTTCTTCCTCAGTCAACTGTTTGTAAGGGACTCCCCAAGGGGTCAAAGCTGTGGGCTGGGAAAGAGAAGGTAACATGGCAGGGTTGGTGACCATGGGCATTTGGGCTTCTTCCTCATGTAACTTACTTGCGCCTTCAGGACCCGCTCAAGCCCTGTCTAGTATATACCACTTCCACCTTATAATAAAGTGCTGCTGTCCATGCACAATTTTATGGTTTTGTGAGTCAGACAATACCTAGTTCATGATAGGCAACTCAGGCCTCATGGTAACTTGGTGGCCCAATGTTAAGCATTCAGGCTCTACTAAGGCCCAGTAGCAGGCCAAAAGCTGTTTCTCAAAAGGGGAGTAGTTATCTGCAGAGGATGGCAGGGCTTTGCTCCAAAATCCTAAGGGTCTGCATTGTGATTCTCCTATAGAGGCCTGCCAAAGGCTCCAGACAGCATCCTAATTGCCACTGAAACTTCCAGAACCATTGGATCTGCTAGATCTTATGGCCCAAGTGGTAGTGCAGCTTGCACAGCAGCCTGGACCTGTCACAGAGCCTCCTCTTGTTTTGGTCCCCAATCAAAACTGGCAGATTTTCTGGTCACTCGGTAGATGGGCTGGAGTAGCACACCCAAATGAGGAATGTGTTGTCTCCAAAATCCGAAGAGGCCAATTAAGCATTGTGCCTCTTTCTCGGTTGTAGGAGGGGCCAGATGCAACAGCTTATCCTTCACTTTGGAAGGGATATCTCAACATGTCCCACACCACTGGACATCTAGAAATTTCACTGAAGTGGAAGGCCCTATATTTTTGTTGGATTTATCTTCCATCATCTCTCATGTAAATGCCTTACCAATAAGTCTAGAGTCTTTGCTACTTCTTGCTCAGTAGGTCCTATCAACATGATATCATCAATATAATGGAACAGTCTGATATCTTGTGGGAGTTAGAGATGATCAAGTTCCCTGTGAACAATATTATGACATAGGGCTGGAGAGTTGTTATACCCCTGAGGCAGGATAGTGAAGGTATACTGCTGGCCTTGCCAGCTGAAAGCAAACTGTTTCTGGTGGTCCTTACAAATGGCAATTGAGAAAAAAGCATTTGCCAGATCAACAGCTAAATACCAGGTACCAGGGGAAGTGGTGACTTGCTCAAGCAATGATACCATATCTGGGACAGTAGCTGCAATTGGAGTCACCACCTGGTTAAGTTTACGATAATCTACTGTCATCCTCCAAGACCCATCTGTTTTCTGCATAGGCCAAACAGGAGAGTTGAATGGAGAAGTAGTGGGAATCACCACCCCTGCATCCTTCAGATCATTAATTGTGACATTAATCTCTCCATTCCCTCCAGTAACCTGGTATTCCTCTTGATTTACTATTTTGCTAGGCAGAGGCAGTTCTAGTGGCTTCCACTTGGCCTTTCCTACCATAATAGCTCTCACTCCACAAGTCAGGGATCCAATGTAGGGATTCTGCCAATTGCTGAGTATGTCTATTCCAATTATGCATTCTAGAACTGGGGAAATACCACAGAATGGGTCCGGGACCCATTGGACCCACTGTGAGATGGACCTGAGCTAAAACTCCATCAATCACCTGACCTCCATATGCCCCTACTCTGACTGGTGGACCACAGTGACGTTTTGGGGGTCCTGGAATTAATGTCACTTCTGAGTCAGTATCTAATAATACCCAAAATGTCTGATCATTTCATTTTCCCTAATGCACAGTTACTCTAGTAAAAGGCCTTAGGTCTCCCTGGGGAAAGGTGGGAGGAAGATTAACAGTATAAATTTTTGGCAGTTTATCAGGATCCTTCCCCAAGGGGACCTGGCTTTCTCCTTATTCAAGGAGCTCTGGTTCTGTAACTCAAGTCTGGGAATTGATTAAAGGGCCGTGACTCTCTGCATCTGCAATTTGAGTTAGGGTTTTGTTCACTCGACCTTGAACTCTTCTGCTTATACAGATTTAGAAGAAATTTAGTAGACTGCCCATCTACTTCACTTCTAGGTACCCTATGATCTATTAGCCAATGCCATAATTCCATAGACTCAGACTATTTGGAGTGCTGCTTAGAATCTGCCTTTCATTGCGGTAGCCACGCCCACTTTGTCTTTGGCAATTAACTGCCCATACTTGACTTTTACGGGACCGAGATCTAATCATCCCCATAATGTTTAAGGATTCTAATTCCATTATAGCCCTCCCTACAGTAATATCTGGACTACAGAGAAGAGCAACCACAGAGTTCCTCAGGGAAGATGGAGTTAGACTTGCAAATTTATTCCTCACAATCCTGGTTAAAGGTGTGTCCTCTGGACATTCCTCGGGTGGGTGGGCAGGTCTCAAATGGTAAATCCATTCCAGAATTCCAATCCCTCTAAGCCTTTGAATTCCTACTTCTACTGTATACCAGGTCTAATCAGTCATCTCAACCTCATACATGCTAGGCCATCTTTTGGTCCATGTTTCAGTCAGCCACCTGAACAAACTGTTAGATCCCTTTCTAACCCCTAGAGCTACAGCATTGAATCCAGAATTTCTGCTTAGTGGGCCCATATCAACAAATTCAATGTGATCCAACTTTATATTCCTTTCACCATTATCCCATACCCTTAGTATCCATTCCCACACATATTCCCCTGATTTCTGTCTATACAAGTTAGAAAACTCATGCAGTTCTTTCAGAGTATAGCATACTTCTTCATGGGTCACACTTTGTATTTCACCTTTGAGGTCTTGTTGTGATTTTAGTATAGTAATAAGTCTCAAAGAGAAGAGGAGTGGGTAAGGAGAAGGATTAGAAATATCTTGCAAGCTATTGACCTCAGGACATTCCTTTGCATTTTCTTCTGGTGAGACAGGATTAATCTCTTCAGTCAGGGATTGGAAGGAAGATTCCTCAGGACAGGATGGAGGTTGGGCACTGCTTGCTGGAGCTGGGCTGGTGCCTGTTTCAGGGCTGGAAGGAGGTTCACACTCCCTGGGACAGGCTAGAGGCTAGGCAGTACAGATTTTAGTTTGGCTGGTACCCACCTCAGGGCTGGAAAGAAGTCCAGACTCCCTGGGGCAGGCTAGAGGCTGAGTGGTAAAAGGTTGACAAAATCTGGTCTCCACAGGGCAGGCCATCACAGGTTTATCTGGTAAAGTCTCAGCAGAACTTAGGGTTCCAATGTCCCCACCAATATTATTATCATCCCATATGTCTTCATCTCAATCCTCTGGGTTCCACTGCTTTCCAATCAATGACTGCACTTTAATAGCAGACACCCTGCAGAGTTGAGATTTTAGTTTCTTTTGTAACTCTGCAAGTCATACAATGAGAGTCTGAGTTTGGTTTTCAGATATCTCAAGCCTGTGGTTGCAGGAAACAAGATATTTCTATCAGAGCACACATAGAAACTTTCATCTCATTCATGCAGCATTTAAATTGCAAATTTGAAGCCTTTAGAGCATCCCTTTCTTTTGAAACTGTACCCAGAGTATCTAGGAAAAGCTACCCAGCATCATTAGACCTTTTGACTCCACAAAACTCTGTTAAGGTGTTGAAAACACTCTCACTCAGATCCTTGCCTCTTATAAGTGTGGAAGTAGGGAAATCAAGTGATGATATTTTGTGCATCTCCATTGCCAACTCACGCCATGGACTGTTAGTGGCTTCTTCATTATTGGAAAGGGAGTCATTAGTACCCTGAGTCCAATTAGAGTAGAGCCAATTGCGAAACTCCCAGAACCACCTCAGACATGCCATGTTTAAGATTCTATTCCTCAAGGACCACCCCTGTTACCAAGCTGTATTAGTCAGGGTTCTCTAGGGAACAGAATCAACAAGAGATAGCTGTAAATAGTATGAGATTTTATAAGATTCTTTCACGTGACTGTGGGGATGCACAAGTCCAGGTTCCGCAGGCAGGCTGCAAACCAGAGGCTCTGATGAAAGTCCAATGAAGGTACTTGATGAGTTTTCAGGAGACATTGACTGTCCAAAGACGAGCTGAGAAATTCTCTCTGAATGCTGAAATCAGTCCCCTTTTTAAGGCATTCAACTGTTTGGATAAAACGACACTCATTGCTGACGGCAATCTCCCTGGTTGATTGTAGATGTAATCAGCCATCTATGCAGTAAACTCACTGATAACTAAAGCCCATAAATGTCCTTGTATTACAATTAGCCCAGTGCTTGCTTAACTAAACAACTGGGCACAATTATTTGGCCAATTTGACACATTAGCCTAACCATCACAACATGGTTAGTGGCCTTAATTGGCTCATTTTCCAGGAAAAGACTGACATTTAAACTAGCAAAGTCCAATATGAAGTAAGAAGTGCTATAGGAGATACATACAGGATATTACAGAAGGACTTCACAACACCTGAAATAGGGTCTATGCTACAGCCAGTTCAGTTACAAATGAGCTTCTGGAAACAAAGTAACTCATGAGTCACTGCTGTCTCTATAAATATTCCATAATATCATACTTGAAAGTTAATTTTCCTACCTAATTTGAAGGTTATAAGAAACCCTAGAATCATTAAGTAAAAATTAATTAACAAAGTTATCAAGCTTCCTTGTTATCCTTCACAGAGAATTTGAGTATAAATATGAAAATAAAACTTTATAACAACTACTTAGTCCCTTTTGTTTGTAAAATATAAAAGGACACATTAGGAAAAATAGTTTTAATAAGAAGGTAAACAGTTAAAGATCAAGGTTTCATCCCTGTGGTTAGTCAATTTTGTCTCCTTTTTTCTGTACCATATTTCATGGCTGTTTCTGACCATTCTCATTTGACATTTATCTCCAACCCAGAATAAGGACATGAACCACCAATATTTTTACATCTTCTAGTCTAGTCAGAGATTTTCGTTTCCCTCAGGCATCATGCCATATCAACATTTCAATAAACCTGCCAAATGTTTTACTTATTCTGAAATAAAAACAAATTTAGAAAATATTAAGCACTTAATATTTTGTGGACTTATATAAAGCGACTCTGTAGTGGGAATAAATGTCAAAATTAGAAGCTTTCCTCATATTGTCAAGCTCACCAAAATAGTGTTTGTTGTAGACCAACTGGATGCAGGGATATATATCATTATTCCTTAGATTATACCTGACCCATATTTCATCATGAATGGCTTTATTCTAATTGCTGATAATAAAAAAAAAAGTGGGAAAAGTATTAGCCTCAAAAGTAGTCTCGAATACAGAAACAGAGGAAGCAATAAATGGCAGACACCCCTCTTTACAACCATATTCCAATTTAGGTAGAGTCACTAAAGTCCCCTACTAATATATTTTGAAATATTGCTTTATTCATTTTGCAACAAAAAGCAGTATAGGGGAGCTGGTGTAGCTTAGTTGTTTGAGCATCTCCTTCCCATGTACAAGGTCCCAGGTTCAATCCCTGATACCTCCTAAAAAAAAAAAAAAAGTAATATAAACCAAGGTTACTCATGGCTACTGAATATAAACTACATGTGATAAGGGGATTTACAAAGTTGCACAAAATTATAAATTTAGCAAAAGAAGCAGATTCAAGAATTCTTTACATTATTTTCTTTTAGCATATCAAGTTTGAATTAACTGAAGATCTGAGTTAAATTCTAACATAGAAGTAGACATCATTTCTCTGAACTTGTTACTTGGGGTAAACAAAATTATACCCAAAGATTTTCCCTGGGACCTGCTAAGAAGCTTGTGATATATCTATGGTTACTTAGAAATAGTGCAGAAATAAATTCAGAAGGAGATAGTTATAAACTTTTCTTCTCAGTCATAATCTATTCATTAATTTAAAGCTCACATTTGAAAAAAAGACATTCTTCCTCTTATATAGTGGATCTATGAAAGTTATAAAGAAAGAGAGCTTATGATTTATTTAAGCTATCCTTTCTAGAAGAGCAAATAAAACCCATTTCAAAATGCCAGGCTATATTTTTAATAGACTGTATAGATTCTATTCCTTATTTCTTTCAGAGATAATAAAACAGTGAAGAACTGGAGGAAAAAATATGGGAGAAAAAGGCAACTCGTTGAGATGAACTTTGACATTACTTTCCCCTAATAGTCTGGTTCCTGACCATTCCAGAAAAGGCTGGTGAAAGACTGAGAAGCTGAGCAGAACTTTCAACTGACTCTGAGCATACATATTGGATAGACAAAATATTATAGTTCAAGTAACAGAGTTCAAGATGTACTATGAACACCAAGAAGCATAAACACAAAAAAATAACAACTCATAAACACACCATAGTAAAATGACTGAAAAGCAAAAACCAAATGCAACTTTAAAAACAGCCAGAGAGAAAAGACATATTACCTTCAAAGGAGAGCGAATTCGACCCACCTCTTACTTCTCGACAAAAATAGTGGACGTCAGAGCATGATGAAATAACTTCAAAGCATTGAAAAGAAATAATTGCAGATTAATTTTATACCAAGAAAAATAACTTTCAAAAGTGAAAACAAGAAAAGACATTTTCAGACAATGAAGCCCTAACAAAATTAATTACCAGTAGCCTACACTAAATGAAATATTAAAGGTAATTTTTTCAGGAAAAAGAAAAATTAATGCTAGCTGAAATTCAGGGTTGCAGGTAGGAATAAAGACCAAGAAAAAGAGTGAGTAGAATATGTGGACAAACCCCAATAATATAGAGAGAATGAAATCAACGTGTTGGCAAGTCCCCACCTCCTCTGAAGGCTCCAGGGAGGATCCTACCTGCCTCTTCCAGCTTCTTAGGGCTCTAGGCTTTCCTCAGCAGATGGCTGTATAAATTTAATTCCTGTGTCCATCTTCACATAGACTGCCTCTTCTTCTGTCTCTTCTAAGGATACTTTTCATAGGATTTAGGGCCCACTTGAATAATCCAGGATGATTTCATCTCAGGATCTTTAACTTAATTATATCTGAAAGGATTCTTTGCCCAAATAAGGTTAAATTTACAGACTCTGGGTTTAGGGTATGAGCATATACTTTTTGGGAGGGCCACCATTAACTCACTACAAGGACTAAATAAAAATTAATTTTGGTAGGTATTCAGTTACTATAATTATTCTATGATCCGAAGGTCTTCAAAAGAAAGAACTATATCAAACAAAACAACAAACAAATAAAACCTCATTAAAGGTAAGCAATATAGGCCAAAACAGAAAAATAGTAAAGTATATGTGAACATAAAACCATTGATACACCCAAATAATTTGAGGCTACCTTTCCAGGCTACTCTTCTCTGTAGCTAAGCTCAAAATTTTCATGCAGCTACACACACACACACAAACACAACGCAAACACACACATACATATGTGTGCATGGCAGCAAAACTTCTCAAAAAATCACCTTTAAAAATTCTCTCCATTTTCTCTGGCGGCAACCCAGATCTACCTTTGATCTCCCTCTCTCACAGCCTCTCTCTTCACGTGATCCTCTCCCACTAAGCTGGTTCTCCTTTCTTCTTTATTCCAGTCTCTTTTCCAGGGTTATTTCCTTATTTTATAAAGAAATCTAAGCCTTCTTGGCATCTTTGTTTTGTATCTCTACCTTTTACTCCACTAAACAGAAAGCACATACTATGTGCTAAAACCAACTCCAAGTGGATTAGGCATCTAAATATAAGAAGAAAAATTACCAAGCTCCTAGAAAGTAGCGTAGCATAGGGAAACATTTGTTAAACAGCATGAAAAATAATATCAATAATGGGAAAGATTGACAAAATGAACTACATTAAAATTAAGAAATTCTGATCATCAAAAGACAGCATTAAAACAGAAAATGCAAATCTCAGAGTAGGTAAATCTATTTGCAAAACCTGTAATTGGTACAAGGCTCATATTCTGAATATTTAAATAAATTTCACTAATAAAAATGCATACAAACCAATAAAAAAAAAGTGGGCAAGAGAATACAACAGTCACAACACAAAATACACTATCCACATGGCCATTAGATCCATGAAAAGATGCTGGAGCTATATCGTCTGTTGTCAGTTAAGCAACATACTATGTTTGGCAGAATATTTGCTAAAACTGTCACCTACAAGAACCTGGGAGGCAGATAATGTACTAAATGAAAGAGAAATCCCTCCCCACCCCAACCACTGCCCCGAGATGGCTCCCTCATCTGTTTGCTCATTTTTTTTGTTCATTGTCTGCTCGTTTCTTCTTTAGGAGGCACCAGGAACCAAACCCAGGACCTCCCATGTGGGAAGTGGGTGCCCAACTGCCTGAGCCACATCCATTCCCTCTAAAAGAAATGTGGTTGAAGAAATGGAAAGACAGAATGTTGGTACCAAGAGTTAGTAATTCTCAGCAGCAGAGATGTTTCTCTATACTATTAGTGTTTTCCTAGATTTCTGCATTGAAAGGGAGTTGTTTTAGGGGCCATATTAATTTCCTAGGGCTGCCATAACAAACTACCACAAACTCAGTGGTTTAAAACAGCAAAATTTAGTTCTCTAGATTACTGAGAGACCCTTTTATGACCTCTCTGCTTGTTATCACTCTTCTCCATCCTATTGTCTTATATACTTTTGAATATCTTTACTAATTGCTATCGACTGTTGTCTTTAAAATTTCTAACTAGAAACATTGTCAGGAATTAATAATAAGTATGGTATTTTTCTTTAATTTTTTAATTTGAATTATATAATTCCATCCATTTCACTTAATTGAATTAGTTAGAATAAGTCCTCAGGAAAAAAATTGACTAAATGGATTCATTATATTTGCCTTTTAAAATTTTTCTCATTTTCATCCTTGAAGTTAAAATCACATAATCTGTGTGTCTTGCAAACAAAAAATGACCATTGCAGTTTGGTTGTCCTTTTTATGTTTTTAGCCCATCTATTTCTGGGAAAAGTTGAGAGAGCTGTTACATTAAAACAGCTCTACAATAAGAAAAATATCAGGAGAAAAGATGTTACTACGCATTTGCAGCAACTAAAACTGAGTTTACCTCTGACCTATATAGCAACTGAGAAATAGAAAGTTGCATTAGTTTTCTTTAGGTCAGGGCAAGGATGTATGCACCAGCTGTCGATGTCACTGTCGCCACATCCCTAGGTGGGACTCCTCAGGTTATGGGGAGGAATGTTGAGTGAATGGTAAAAGGCCAAAAGCAGTTTGACTTTCGCTTCTTTTGGGCCAGTTGGCCACCCATTACCTGGAACAATTAATTACAGAATAAACTCTACTAAGAAGCATTATTAAAAAGACTCTTCACCATGTGAACTCAAACCTGCCTCTGGGCTCTATCTCTCTCCCACTTCATCCACTGCTACCATTCTCATCCTGGGTTGGTCTGAACTACAGCAATGACCTCCTAATTTGTCTCCCTCTTTCCACTCTTGCCCCTCCTATCCTCTGTTCTCAGAGTAGATAGGGTTATTGTTTCAGAACATAAACCTCATCAGCGTGCCGCCTTGCTCAAAGCCCTCCAAAATTCCTATTACACCAAAAATAAAATGCAGTCTCTTCCATGGTCTACAGCCCCTACATTATTTGTCCTTTGCCTTCCTCTCTGGCATCATCCTCTACCATATATCTCTTACAATTGCTGGAAGATGCCAAGCATTCCCTCCCCACTAACCCCTCAGGACCTTTGCACTTGCTGCTGCGTTTGCCTGACCTGCTCTTCCATCAAACATTCTAATGGATTTCTCCCTTATTTCTCTCCAGAAAGACTTTCTTTGCCCTCCTGTCTGAAATAACAGCCTTCATTTTACTTTGAGAAATTTCCCTACTTTATTTTACCATTACATCATCTGTTTGATTATGTGTTTTAGCCTTCCTCCCTCTTTAGAGCATTAGCAGGAACTTTATTTCTCTTGTTTGCTATCCAATTCCAATCCCCTTGAATAGTTTACCCCACAGAATAAGAGCCCAATAAATTTTAAATGAATGAATGAAGAAATAAAGAATGAATATGTGAATGAAGCACTCTGGCTCACATAACCTATCCATTTAAAACTCTATTGTCCAGACAAAGGCATTCTAGTTGTTTCACAAAGGAACTCCACCTGCCTGCTAGTGTATTTTCATACATTTCTTACTTTGCAACTGTCCTTGTTTGAATCCTTTGTGGACCCCAGAAAATTATGTTCTTAAACTAATCCATTCCTGTGCATGTAAACCTATTTATGTGGGGCCTTAAGATTACATTCAATTAAGGGATCTTTTGATTAGATCACTTGATTAGATTGCTTCAGTTGTGTGCCTTTGACTGGACTACAACAGTGAGACATGACCCAGTGTGGGTCTTGGCCCTCTAATGGAGTCTTATATAAATGGAAAAGCCACAAAGAAAGAGAGCTGCCATTTTTACTCTTCCATATGAGAGAGGACTACAGGATCACCTACAGCAGCAGAAAGACAAAGAAAGCCTGAGAGGCTGAGAGAGAGACCAGAAGTTGCAATCAGTGGCACAGACAGAAGCTGAAGAGACTGAGCCCAAGGAGAGATGAGCCATAAACCTGATTACCCACAGCTGAGCTTGGGGAGAAAGTGAGCCTGGAGGAGAAGGCAGAGTCCAGCCATCATTGTGCCTTGCCACATGGTAGGAGTCCGGTAGATGACTTTTGGTGAGACAGCATCTCTGATGATACCTTGATTTGGACATTTTCACAACCTCAGAACTGCAAGATTTTATCCTAATAAATTCCCATTATAAAAGTCAACCCATTTCTGGTATTTTTGTATTGGCAGACTATAGCAAGCTAAAACAGAAATCTACAGTGCCTACTCTGGATCTCTTGTCATTTCCTAATGTGCTTTTTGATACCATGTCTCTACACTTTTCCTTAGCACAATTCCTTTTCCTAGTACTCTCTGCACTCCTTTATTTATTGAAATTCTATTTATCCATCAATAAACATTTGAAATGTTTTTTCCTTTGGAAAGTCCCCAATGGGCAAAAGTTTATCCTCTACAATAACAATTATGGTTTATTTGCGCAACATCTGGATGCATAAACATGCATTACTTAATTATTTAATGATATTTAATTTGCTTCAAGTCCACCTTTGGCAGGGCTAGTGGGACATTCAAGCTTCATCATTATTGGGCTTTCTTAGGTAGTAAATGAGAGTCTTGGGAATTTAATAAAGTCCAGGTCATTTGTGGAAGTGTCCTGGGGTCTTCAGACCATGCTTATCTCTGCCAACATGTCCATTGTCTATGCTGGATTTTTCCTGCAAAGAGGTAACCACAGGACTCTCAAGTCAAACTCAGGCCCAGTCAGACTTGCAATTCTGCAATGGTTAGGGTTCAATATCTCCAATTTGTGGAGAAACCCCTTTCCCCAGTGATATTCTGCTTATAAGTGGGGCATAAGTGTCTGCTCTAGGTTGATCCTCACTCCTGGAAACCCATCACTTCTGCCATTCTCATCCTTCATCTCACAGATTCTTCAGATAATTCACATTCACTCAAGTCTGGCCATACTCACCTCCAGCCTTCCCCTTCTCTAGGCCATTCTGAATTGTATTCTCATTAATTAACCAAATCAACATCAATTAAGGTTGCAAGGTGACAAAAGGGCCAGGAAACCTTCTTGAGACATGAAAGCAAAAACAATATAAAGGAGAGATAAGAAAATACAGACGAACATCTCAAGAAATTATCCTTGTTATCCATGAAATAGATAAACATGAATTTTTAAAAATTACCAGCTATTTCTTTTTTTATAATTAATTTTCTTTATTTTTAAAGAAGATTCAGATTACGTAAATGTTACATAAAAAATATAAGGGATTTCCATATGCCCCACTTCCTCCCCCTCCCACACTTTCCCACATCAACAACATCCTTCATTTGTTTGGTACATTTGTTACAATTGATGAACACATATTGAAGCATTGCTACTAACTGTGGATTACAGTTTACATTATAGCTTACACTCTGTCCTGCACAATTTTGCAGGTTATGACAAAATACACAATAGCCTATATCTGTCACTGCAGTGTCATACAGGATAACTTCAATGTCCTGAAAATGGCCCCATATTACACCTATTCTTCCCTCTCCTATCCCTCAGAACCTCTGGTGGCCACGGCCTTTATATGTGTTCTTCCATTGCTAGAATAATAATAAGTCTATAGTAGAAAAATATTAATTCTACTTTAGTCCATTATTCATTACCCAGTCTTGAGGATTTGGGGATTGTGATGCCCACTCTGCTTCTAATTGAGAGGGAGCTTAGATCCCATGGGGCAGATGGATGGAACCATCTTGCTTGCAGTTGCAGACACTCTCTGTTCCTTGGGATGGGTGTTGTACATCATCTCCTTGTCAGTTGTCCTGGCTGAGTCCAATGAAATGGAGAGTAGGTGTTGCAACTCTGTTGAAATTCAGGGCTCAACTGGCACATGGACAAATCAAAGATTTAAGTCCCTGGGACATTTATTTATCAAGTATAGTGCTAATTATAGGTTCAAATAAAAGAGCCAGAAGAGCCAGGTGTAGAGAACCTATAAATGAGTGTAACTTTGTAACAATGGGGAGCATAAATTCCAAAGTAAGCTTCACTGACAGGGTGTTGAATTCCCAAGCTGTCTGCCCTGCTTATAGTTTCTGGATGTCTCTAGAGCCCTCTGGAGCCCGGCTGTTTGAGGCACTGTTTACTCTGGCAGTCAATGAGATCCTGCTGAGACTTACATAAGCATAACCTCTGGAATGACCTCCGGACTCACTTTGTAGTCTCTTAGCCATAAAAACACATTTGTATTTAACATTTTCTCCTTTTGGTCAAGGTCTTTTTCCAGTTGCATTGCTAGTTGGCACTTGGTAATAATTCCTCTGTGCCAGGGAGGCTTGTGGAGCAACTATTTCTTGACCTACAAATAGAGATAAACACATTACTTAAATAAATTTTTATTTTTCTAGGACAATTCCACTTGAGTGTGAATATAAGATAAGCATGGGTGAAAAGTGTAACATAATTATTGAAAGCTGTCCATCCCTGTGACCCAGATATGCTTCCATAATCATGATAGTTCATGATTATGGCTAAGAAAATCTGTACAGGGAACAAAGGAGTCTATCAGGAGAGAAGTTGCTAAGACCTTAATCATTTCTTTGGGAAATTCATAATTATGGAAATTTAGTTGGACAAGGTGGCCACTAATTCCTACTTCCAAGATAGAGTCCAAATCCCCAGAGGAGATAAACATAAGAGAAGGAGTCTGGGTTGATGATCAAACCTCAGCACACTAGACAAGCAGTTCATGAGAGAAGGCCAGTTCCAAAAGAACAGAGTTGACGGAGTCAGTTGGGAAACAGCGGCTCAGTTTGAGGATTAACATAATACTCTAGGTCTCATCTTGAATTCAAGGATGGATGAATTCTTGAAGCCTAGGAAAATGTCTGTTTCAGTAAGAATACCACTAGGGTTTAGATAAGCATTCACCAGAATCTGAAGGCCTATGGTTGGTTGAATTGTGTATCTTAACAAACAAATTCTTAATCTTAATCCCTGACATTATGGGTGTGAACCCTTAACAGATTGGACTTTCTGAAGATGTTATTTTCAACTAAGGTGTGGCCAGCTGAATCAGGGTGGGTTAATCTGGATTACTGGAGGCTTTTTAAAGAAAACTTGGAAGTTCAGAAGTAAGAAAGGAAAGGACATCACCATATGATGGGGGGCAGAAATACAAGCCCCCAAACCCTAAGGATTGCCAGCATCCAGCATTAGAAAACCACTGTCTTTGGAGAGAAAGCAAGCCTTTCCATATCTTGATTTTGGACTTCCTCTAGCCTCAAAACCATTAGCCAGTAAATTCCCATTGTTCAAGACAACCCATTGTGTGGTATTTGTGATATCCCAGCTCTGGAAAACTAAGACAAGGACCATTATTTAATAATGACACCACACTTTAGCAACAAAGAAAGGTGATCAGAGTTCATAGATCAGAAACATCCACTGGGTCTACATAAACTGCAGGTTACATCAGAAATCATAAAGAATAAGAGCACATGGAGGCTTGGATAACTCATTGGAAATATTATCAATATGTGATCATATTTGGTCTCCAAGATGGTGAGGCAGATCATATTGTTTAGACTTGCCCATGTCTTCAAATAGACTGAATTCCTTATAGAATTGATTGTCCTTTTTTTTTCTTTGTAATCCTGGTATGGGAAAAAAAGTTTAACAACTTTATTGAAAGAATAGTTGAAAAATTTCTATTTAACATTCTATACAAGATGGAGTATTTATATCACCTTCTCTCATTCAGTCAGTGTTTGTATTAATTTTCTATTGCTGCTGTAACAAATTACCACAAACTTAGTGGCTCACAACAACCAATTTAATATCTTAAAATTCTGTAGGTCAGAAATCTGACAGGTCTCACTGAACTAAAATCAAAATGTCAGCTGAGTTACATTCCTTTCTGGAAGGACTTAGGAGAATCCATTTTTGTCTCTTCCAGCTTCTAGAGGTTGTCTACATTCCTTGGCTCTTGGATCCCTTCCTCCATTTCCAAAGCCAGCAATACTAGATTATATTCTTTTCACATTGTAATTCCTTGACTTCTTCTTCTGTCTCCCTTTTCCACTTTTAATGACACTTGCGATTATTTTGTGACCACCTGGGCAATCTAAAAATGTATTCCTATATTAAGGTCATCTGTTTAGCAATGTTGATTCCATCTGAAACCTTACTTCCCTTTTGCTATATAACATAATATATTCACAGGTTTTAGGGATTATGACATGAACAATTCTGAAGGGTCATTATTCTGCCTTCTATAGCATCCTATCATTCAGCATTGAGAGTTTTTAAAGCCTATTCATTCCAGCAACCACATCCTAGATTCACTATTAAGTTTTCTTTACCCCTTGTGTCTCTTCTAATTCTAAAATTCTGGTTTTACTCAGCAAAAATTCAGTAGTATATCCAGTTTTTTCTTGTTTTTATTTTAAACATCTTAGTATAGCACCTGAAAAAATCAGATTATTTGGCCTTCACTAAAAAAATGCATATTTATAACTAATGTAGTTTCTGCTGAATATTTAGAAATAGAATATGCTCTGTAATAAATTGTGTCAGTAACTGATGGGATAAAAAACTATTTTGCCCTAGCAGAGTTCTCTGTGTTTTATCCCAAATTCAATGCTCCTCTGGTTAAAGCAGATTTTGAGGAATTGAATCCCCACAGACATTGCTCATCAACAGGCTCCTGGAAGCACTCATTTGTGTTATGCCTTGACTCTGAGGAATCATTTATGAGCAGCCTACTCTGAACAATGCATAAGTCCTTTCTCATTGCTTCAGATACATTGATCTTTGGGGAGAGTGTGACACAGTTGTGAACACAAGGTAAGCAGCCTCTAAAGTAGAAATACATCACCCCCCTGAAAATATACAGAAACATACAGACACCATGGGGATCTTTATAAATCAGAAAAGAAATTCTTTGCAAACCTCTTCTACCTGTCAATATCTATCACCCTAGGAACCAGGAAAGCCTTAGGCAAGCAACAATTACTTCAGACTCAGCAGGTTCACAGGTTCACTGACACCCACCACTGTAACTGTCTTCCTTCCAAGCCATCTCATCACCTCTCTGCTCTTATGTATAATGAAAAATAGCTCAATTTTAAGCTACTCTTTGGTAAAACTAAGTCTCTTTCAGGCCCTCTCCGAAGTAAGACTGGTAACAGGTCCAGAGGTTTAGCCTGACTTATGAATTTAGAGATAATAAGGAAGTGACCCAGGGTTCATCAAATCAAGAAACCCCATTGCTATATCCTTAAGTAAGACTTGCTAGCAATTTTTCTTCAGGACACACAACGTCTCAGTTCTCAGTGAATCTGCTAGTTATTGCCAAACCCATGTCAACTCCATAATTTGGGAGCTATTTGGTCACATTATAACATATGTGTAAGTTGAATTATGTACCCCAGAAAAAAACATGTTCTTACTCTTAATCCTTTCTGGGAGTGTGAGTCCATTATACATAGGACCTCTTGAAGATGTTATTTTTAGTTAAGGTGTGGCCCAACTGAATGAGGTTGGACCATAATCTTATTACTGAAGGCTTTATGAAGACAAAGCCACTGGGAAAAGAAGTAGCTGGAAGTCAATGGAACCCAGAAGGGAAAGAAGGTGCCTCAATTTGCATTGCTACATGACAGAAAAGCCAGGTACCCAATGACTGCTATCAGCCAGCCCCAGAAAGGCACAGTCTTCAGAGAGAATGTATAGCCTTCATGAAGCCTCAATTTTGAACTTCCCCTAGAATCAAAACCATGAGCCAAAAAAAAAATCCTGTTATTTAAGCCATCCCATTTCATTGTATTTGTGATAGCAGCTGAGAAACTAAGTAACCAAACAGTATTTTATGATTTTCAAAGGATAGAACATTATAATTTGATTAATTAGTCACTTGATGAAAAAAGAAATATATTAACTATTGTTACATTTTTCGCAGGTATCACCTACATCTTTTTACCTTGATTTATACATGGCTCTCTCCTGAAGATGTCATTTAATTTTCAGTTGACTTCAGAGTGGGCAGCATCTTTTTACTACAGCCCAAATACCATATTTAGGCTTTGGTGGAAGGGAATAATCAACACTGTTTTTCTTTATTTTATCACTCCCAGACCATTGCTTGTCCACATCCTAAAAAAATATTTTTATGCTTCCATCTACAGATAGCACTATCTTTCCCTCCTTTTCACCACTATCTGTTTGATTTTTATCCTACTTTTATAAAGGATTTGAGCACTGAATCAGAGTTTCCTTCCCTCTTCCATAACCCTAGGTGATTTTAATGTCTTATGTGCATAACTTATTCAATATTAACAGTTCCTTAATATTCTAATTCCAGTGATGTTCCCCACTCTCCATTTAACTCAGCCACTTAGAAGGTCTCAAAATCTAGACTTTCCCTTCTCCAACCTGCTCTTCTCTTAAACTTTAAGCTGATGTAATTCTTCTCCAACCATAAAATTCTGTCCTTGCATCTGTTATTTACTCACACTACATTTGTTCTTGCACCTTACTGAGAAAACCTGGTTCTTGAGCAATATTTGCTTTCAATCTATCAGCCCTTTCTTTGCTTAAGCTAATTTCCAATTCAGCTTTCTTCCTCTATGTTTCAACCCTTCAAATATTTTCTTTTTCCCGTATCAATCCCCTTACTTATCATTGCTTCTACTGCTCTTGCCAGCTCACCCCTAATTCTAAATTAATCTGTTAAGTTTTGCCTCTACTTTTCTTGGTTAATGAGAGAAATGAAAAACTTTTTACATCTGGTAGATAGATTGGTAGTGGTTCCACCACAACTCATGGTTTTTAATCAAATATGGAGTCTCATAATCACTGAATCATTCTTTTAAAACCTCTAGGTCACCATGTTTTCCAGAGCATTTGTTGTATAAAGTCATCCATTTTCTCAAAGGTTCAATACTACCCACATCTCCTATACTCTGGTAGATGGCCTTCTACAATACATGAGAATAGAGGCTATTGGGTCTAGATGTCTTCTAATCTCTGCTTCTTCTCACCAGGAACCTACACCCATTCTCTTCCATTTCTTCACTATCTTAGTTTTTCAGAGCTGCAATCATAAATACCACACAATAGGATAACAATACACAGGACTTATTGGTTTTGAGGCTAGAGGAAGTGTAAAATCAACTAACGGTAAAGGCTAGTCTTTCTCCCATAGTCTATAGTGTTCTGGTGCTGGCTTCTCACAATCCTTGGATTTCCTTGGCTTGGATTTCTGCCTCCCATCTAATGGTGCTGTCCTCTCCTTTCCTGTATTCTGTGGCTTTCCAGTTTTCTTTTTAAGTCATCCAGTAATCTGGATTAAGGTCCATTCTGGTTCAGTTGGCTACACCTTAAATAAAAATGACATCTTCAAAAGATCCTATATACAATGTTTTCACATCCTCAGGAACAAAAATTAAGATTTAAAACATGTGCATATTGGGATACATAATTCAACCTACCAGAGAAGTCTGCCCTCTGGATGCAAAAAGACATGTTCTTCTCACGTGCAAAATACATTAATCCATCCCAATATTCCAAAAGCCTTGATTATTTCAGTAACACGTATCCTAAAGTCTCATCAAAATCATTTATGGGTGTGGTCCACTCTGGAGCAAAATTCCTCTCAGTCTATGGATCTGTGAAGCTTAAATAACAAGTTATCTGCTTCAAAAATACAATGGTGGAACAGGCATAGTATAGACAGTCCCATTCCAGAAGGAAGAAATTGGGAGGAAAACAGGGGTCATGGGTCCCAAGGAAGTCTGAAACCCAGATCTACCAGCATGGCAACCCCATCCTTTCCCGGTGCTGGAGCTGTGACTAGGCTCTCATGGGAAACTGAAGTCTGGGCCCCACCCTCTCCAAGTATTGGGGTGGTAGCCAAACACTCCTTTTTAACATTTTCTTAACTATTCAGAGGAATTTATCTTAATTAATCTATTTTTTCCTACCTTCATTAGTCCTTTCAACTAATATTATGTACCTAGATAAAACAGTAGTTTCCTTGAATTTTTCACATTTAGTCAAGAAACATTTATAGGTACCAAGGCAATAAAATAGTTTTCTTGCCTCAAGCATCCATCCTTCTTTAATCCATCCTCCAGGAAACATTATAGATATTGTCAGTATGTAAGACAAACAGGGAAGAGCAGTACTTGCCTTGCCTAAGAGATAGAGGGATAGTATTCTGGAAGAAGTGATCCTTAGAATGAGCATTAAAGGAAAAGTGTGGCTTAAATGATGGTAAGAGAGGAGCAATGAAATGAAAGAGAACAGTAAATGAAGAAGAGGGAATTCTAGTCAATGCAGACATAACCAGTGAAGAGATGGAAATGAAAAAGAGATTGGTATCTGGGGATTGACTACAAGACATTTGGTTTGGATGGGAATGACAAGAAATGAAGATCAAAGTTGACAGACTAGAAATGTGATCATATGTCATAGTAAAAAAAAATTAATCTTATTTTAGGCAATGCAGAGTAATTGAGAAGTTAAGCAGAAAAATGAAACGGCCAGATGTTCTGGTGGTCGGACATAGTTTGGATGAGAGTACTCATGTCTTTCTTCAGTTGTGGAAAATTATGACCCTTGATAATTTTTTCATGTTTTATTTTTCCTAGTCTCTTTATTCTCTGTTTCTTTGATTCTTATTAAATATATTTTAGATTTTTTTTTCTAATTTCCTTTATATATTTTCCATTTCCATAATTCTCTATGCTGACTCAGAGTGATTTCCCCAAATATATTTAAATTCAGGATATTTTTCTTTGGTTGCATCCAGGGGTTACTTTTATAGGAAGGCCATGAGGTTTGCCCCACCCCACCCCCCAAAAAAGTGTTTATTCATTTTCATAATGTTCTGTTCTTGTTTTGTGAATTCTTCTTAGTCATTCTTTCACTTCTTTAACAATCCAAACATACTCATTTAGTTTTTCCTGCATCGTCCAATATCTAGGGTATAATTTTTCTTGTGTGTGTATGTGTGTGGGGGGTGTTCTTTATCATGGAATTGAATTTGCTTGTGTTCTCTGTAATTATTTTTATCTTTGAGCTCATCCTTAGAACAAACTATCTTCTGTGTGTGCTGAGCTTGGGGGTGGTCCTCCTGGGGTCTAAGTAGTTTATATTAAACTACAAAGTGATCTCTTTTATAATTTTTCTCCAGAGTCTTTTGGGATTTTGCAGATTCAGAACTATGTTTACTTTATTCTCTCATGTCTAGGCTTTTTCATTGTAAGTGTTGGGAACACTATAGATCCCAATAATAAAAAATATGGAATTTGAGGTAGGAAAGCTTAGAGTCAATGTGTCCACATTATTTGATTTTTTTATGTATCAAGTTAAAGGATATATGTGCATGTATTTATATATGTGTGTATATGCATTTATAAATGTTCAAATATGGACATATATATAATTTTAAAAACCCGTAAAATATAATCATTATAATATATGTCATTTTAAAAGTCCCTCCTAACCAGATATACATAAAGATCTAAATTTTCTACAAGATTCACTATTTACTGATTCTTAAATGGATATTTTTTCAAAAAGGTATACTAAAGGTATAATAAAAGATTTTAACTGTTTTATTAAGATAGCTTTCAAAGTAGCCTGTCTTAAGGGAAAAAAACAAACCTCCAGCTTTTTAACTTTTCAAAGAGCCCATCAAGTCAAAATTTCAGAAGGAATGTCGTTGGGCTTTTTTGTCCAATGGTCTTCTATTGGAAAGCCAGGTGATATTGCTTGGAGTTGGACTGATTTCCAACTTCAAGCAATTCCTCTTGATAAAGAGGCCTCACTAAAACTCATAAAGCTCTCATTAAAAATATTTTATAACCACTCCTTTGCATATGCTAAGTCTATTCACCTCAAAAGATGTCTTTATTCTTCCAGAGATATTTAGATTCTTGGGAATCAATCAAGAAAGAACATAATAGCTCTATAGCATGCCTCTCTATGGACATTAAACTTGAAATATTCAAAGCAAACCATAGTTCAGATTCTCATTGTAATTTTTTACAATTCTATTTTTACCATCCAAACTGTCCAATGAATCTTTTTCTATGTTTAGCTTTCATTTGAATATTCATCTACCTGGGCATCACTTCAGGAACTTATTTTTGCTTTCTTCACATATTTCACACCTGGTCCATCTGATATTGTAAATGAGAGTTGAGCAGATTAATGAAACAACTTTTGTATAACAGATCACTGCTATTTGTTATTAGGTAAATTTCTAACAACAACAAAAGACATTTTTTATAGTGACCATAAATCTTCTCATAAGGAAAAGTTTCTTAACAAAATGCAAATTAATAAATATGAAAGGAATGATAAAATTAGAAAGTCATTATTTTGTGAACCAGGCAAGGATCATCAGTGGATGTTAAAACTATTAGATCAAAGATGTATAGGATATCCCCATGGTGCAAAAGTATCACCCCATGGATTTCTTACTAACTGCAAAGAGGAAAACTTGTCTCCAGAAAGGAAATTAGGGAACTAACTGACATTAGCTGTCTCCTGATGTGATATAAAAGAAGAACACAGCTTTAACTTTGAAGTGTTCTTGCATAAAATATTTAAACCTGAACTGAATCAAGCATTAGACCTTGTTTCTCAGCATCTCCAGCCTCTGAGGAAAAGGTGGCAGCATTCACCACAGAGCTGCACATGTACTGGTTCAGAACAAGGAGAAGCTGAAGGAGATCCAGCTGTAGCCGAGGAAACGGCCAATCTAGGTGATATCCCACTCGCTCAAAGTGAGCTGCCAATTCAGCAACAACATGGGTAGCATCCTGTACCAAACTTGGAAGCATAAAATTTTCAGCTGCTACTTCATATCTGCCTTCCAAAAATCATGCACAAAATGTCTTTTGAGGTCAGCACTAATCAGAAAGCATATCGAGATGGGAATTCTCAGAAACTGAGTTGACATAATACAAACCACCACCATTCATCTTCTGTACCTATAAAAATGTCATTGCAAAAGTTGTAAAACATCCATTACCTTTTTAGCATGCAGTAGAAATCTTTATAAGCTAATGTTTACCATATAAATATATAAATAGGCTTTTCAAAATCCCCACCTTCATAATACTGTTAAGTTAGAAAGAGTAAGAATACTCTTCTGATGTATTAAATTCCAAGATTAATTATTTTAAGTTATAGTTGTATCTTCCCTACCATAAATAAAAGCTTGAATATAAATAAACTGACACAGAAGTTAGACGGAATAGATTCATATCTACCTGACAAGGCAAACAGTCAATCAAGAACTTTCTTCTCCCTGATGATTTGAGCTAGAAATTGCTTAAAATGTATGTGGATCTATCATTTTAATAAAGCAGGGCTTAATATGACTTAATCAAAGAGTGACTGTGACTAAACTTCTCTAAAGTCTAAACTGTCAATTCTAAATAGTTTCATGCAACTAAATTAAATGATGAAGATATTCAAACAAGTGATGAAGATACTCTAACGTATGTAACATGGGAAATTTGCCGAAAATCAGAAGCTTTACCAAAGATGTTCTACCATCCATAACACATTAGAATAGCTTTGAGAATGCCGGGCTCTACATCAGAAGAGCATTGCTTTTAGAGGTAAAAGCAAAAGTAGTTGAAGTTGGTAGAAATTAGTGGTAAACTGGTGGCTCAGAGAAGAGGAGATAGAATTTAATTTTCAACTTGAAAAATAGTTATAAATGTATCCGCTGGAGAGTTGGAAGGGAAGGATATTCCTGGAAATTATAAGAATAGAAGCAAAAGCCTATGGGTTGGAAAGTGTCAGAGAAGATAGAGAAAAGGCAAGGAATCCTGTTTCCAGATGTATGGGAAGGGAAGTAAAACCACTAGGAATCTCAGAGTGGTCGATTTGTCTGGGACACTGTTTACATTTACCAGAAGGCAGTCTTTAAATTCAAGAGTAATATCTAAGATAAAAGCAGAGATTTATTTGAGGGTTAGGTAGAGCCCCTTTATTCTAGCTATGTTGGAGGGTGGGCATTGGGAGAGTCCCTTGAATTGGTCATAGTTGTACTCATCAAGGCCTGCTAGGCTGACATGGCTGGAGCCCAGTCTTAGCTGCAAGTGGCCTCATTTGTATGTCCTAATGTCTCTATAGATAGTATAATTTTCTAGGTGTAGCATGACATGAAAAGGTTGGGAAGCACTGATCTAGTCTACATCAACTATCTTGCTTGCTATACCAAGCTAAATGCCTGCTCTTAGAATTCCCATACACTATTATGCCAAAAAATGAAACAGAAATTTGAAAATTAAAATGTTAATGAAAATAACCCAATATATGAAGATAAAATACAGTAAAATATATAAGGAAAAAGTTTCCTTTTAATAAAATATTACTAAACTCAGTGAACTTTTTAATCTTCCTTTTTTCAAATTAGCCATATGAGCCTTGGTGATAAAATAAAATGATAGAAAAGAGTAAATATCGATGAGAACAAACATCTTCATCTAAATCTCTTTCTTTCTTTTAGCCATTCAATTATTTTTCCCAAAGAAATAAGTCACTAGTTAATTTTGTATTCTTCCAGAGATATTCTATATATAAGCCTTGCAGGAAAAAAGTTAACATAGCAGGCTTGAAACTGCTAAACTTAGAAAGAACCATTTGCAAGGTTAGCCTTTGGCTGGCATCTAGAAACTTGACTTTCAGAAGTGTTCTTCCATTTCCTAATTAATAAGAGTGGCTCACTGTGCCTAGACTGTTTGTGCAAACAACGTGGTTTATGTTGAACACCTGCTTTCCTCCTTGGAGTCTGGAATTTTGGTACATGTTAAGAGGTAAGTGCCTAATTAAACAGCCTCCAGTAAAAACCGTAGGCATTAAGTCTCTGATGACCTTTCCCGGTAGAAAATATTTTTAAAATATTACAAAAACAACAACACCACAGAAAAACTAAGAATGAAATTTCTAAGTCAAAGGCTATTTGAATTTTTTTTTTCTTTTTGATAGCTATTTGGCAATTGTGCTCCCTAGAAATTGTGCCAATTTTATTTCCACCATTATATGAAAATGTATTTCCCCTGGAACTTGCCAACTCTGGGGATTATAAAAAATGTTGATCGTTGCTTATCTAAAATGTAAGAAATAGTATGTAGTTTCAACTGACATTTCTCTTATTAATGAAACTGAGCATCTTTTTTGTATATAAAAGAATTATGTGTATTTTTTTCTAATTATCTTATGTTTGGTTCATTTTTCTATTATAAACTTGGAATTTTTCTTACTGATTTGTTGGAGTTCTTTATACATAAAGGAAATTAGCACATTTTGTGTAATGTAAGCTGCAAATATTACCCCCAGTTGCTGTTATTTATTGGCTGTGTTTATGGCAGATTTGGAAAGAAGAAATATTTTATAGTTACATAAAATTTTGTGGATTCTCGGATTTGTGTAAAAATGGAGATTTCCCTTAGGAAATTGTCCTTAAACAATAAAGCGTTTATGTTCCAGACTTTCTTCCTGAAATATGGAAATATGAAAGCCAAAAAAAAGGAAAAGGTATAAAAGTATATTTAAAAGAGAAAACTAAAATTTCGTTAATTCCCCTTCAAGTTAGAATGAACTGGGAGCTTTACATCACATCTGTTTCACCCATTCCTGATCTGCCATTAAGAACATTAGTGGCCAAATGACACTTCCTAAGGACACCATATTTCAATGGCTTTGGCACTAGTGCAGAAATAAATCTTAATTTCAGTCTCTAGTTGACATTTCAACTGGCTGTTATAAATTACTTGAATTCTTTTACAAGTGAATTTGATTTAAAAGCCTCTAAAAGAAGCTGATGGACAGGATATGACAGTAGCCAACCTCTATATTCACTGCAAATTTTAGGCATGAGTATCTGAAATCTCTCAATATGCATTAAACTGTGACTTACAGAAATTGCATTTAAGGAAAAGAAAACTCAGTGGGTGTATCATCTATTCACGCAGTATATAACTTTTTTTCAGAGATCCCAAATTCAAACATAGACAAAAAAAAAAAATACTTTAGTCCTAAGAAATTAACTATTGCTCTCCCTTCTATTCCTCTTCCTTTCTCTCTGTGCTCCTTTCTTTCCTTTTTCACTTCTTCCTTCTTTCTCTTCCTCCCTCTCCCCCTTCATCCACTCCTTCTGTCTTGGTCACAGCTAATGATGATAAGCGCTAACTTAAATACTGGGTTTATGTTGAGCATTTTGTCCTAAGTGGTTTACATGAGTACTATATGAAGTGGGATGTATTCATAGCCGTATTGTACAGGTGAAAAAAACTGAGACCTGAAAGTGTGAAATAACTTCATCAATATCACTAAATGGAAGGACAGGGACTGAAATCCAGCTGTGTCTAATTCCACCCCATATCCTTAAAGACTGTTATACTTTCTGGTAGATTTAAGTGTAAATCATTAGGCTATATTTCACCTTTTTATTTAGTTACATATTTACATCTTGTCCCTTTCATGAATACAAACAAGAAACAAAGTAATCTACAAAGTCATAGAAATTAAAAGGAGATCTTTTCAATATTACCCACAAATACCATACTTTATAGGAAATGAACCTGCAGTTCATTCTACATTCCTCATGAACCAGTCATAAGTTAGTAAAATAATTTGGTCACAAAACAATAGTTCCCTATCTCCCTTACCATTGAAATATAATCTCCTGTCTGGTTTAGACAGGATTAGATCCTTATTAGAGTCTCATGAAGTTGTGCTGGCTGGCATAAATTCCCAAGAGTGAGCACCTTAGCTTATAACACCAGCTTAACTGTTTTTAAATTTTCTCTCCCCCTCCTTCATAATTTTTTATTTTCTCTTCTTTGCATAGCATAAACCCCTCTCCTGATCTTAGCTTTCTTTCCCTCCAACCTTTTTTATTCTAATTTGCTTTTCCTTCAGTCTCTAACCTTGATAAATTAACTAATGACGTGTCTTTGATAGATTTTTAAAATAACCCTTGCATTCCTTCTTTTCACTTTTCTAATTTCATTTATTTTGTCTAAGTTTTTGTTAAAATGTACAACTTTATTAAATGTCTATTTACCTAATAGAGTGAGAATCTCAGGTTCCTAGGTGGTAGTTTGCCAAGTAGTTCCCTTCTTACCTAGAGTTTATAGAGAAAGGAAACTAAGGTATAGTGATGCCTATCATGTACCAGACATATTTTATTTTATTTTAGATAAACTTTTTTATTTTTTTAAAAGGTACTTAGGTTACATAAATGTTACGTAAAAATATATAGGAGATTTCCATATGCCCCACTCCCTACCCCTCCCACATTTTCCCACATTAACAACATCCTTCATTAGTGTGGTACATTTGTTACAATTGATGGACATATTTTAGAGCATTGCCACTATATTGTTTACATTATAGTTTACACTCTCTCCAACACAATTTTGTAAGTTATGACGATATATATAATTGCCTGTATCTGTTATTACAATGTCATTCAGGACAATTCCCAAGTCCCAAAAATGCCCCATTTACACTTATTTTTCCTTCTCTCTCCCCTCAGAACCTCCAGTGGCCACTGCCTCACATCAATGATAAAGGTTCTTCCATTGCTAGAATCACAGGCATTTTATATACATTATCCCAACCACCCTTAAGATAAAGAACCAACAGAAGCTCAGACATATTAAGAAGCACCTCTGTTGTCACACAGCTAAAATGTTGCTGAGCCAGGAGTTGAATGTGCATACGGCTTGGAGTTATTTTCTTTAAACTCCACCACCCAGATATACCACTGTTTTCTGAAGTTCCAAATAGTGAGTTTTTCACCTGACTCATAACTAAATAAGCCCTCAGGCCATTTATTTGTATTAATTCTTAGACTCTGAAAAACTTTACTTCCCTTTTTAAGTTCCTCATTTTTCTTGTTCATCTTTGTGCTCCCTACATTACCTATTACAGTGCTGTGGACATAGCAGATGGTCAAAAATTTGATAGATTTATTAAACATGGTTTTCCTGGTTTATACAGGGTTTTCTTATGTGTCTCAGACTATATTCATTTAGGAATGTTTAGCTCCCCACATTTGTACAATTCCAGGTTCACATTGAAGTTTATTCATAAAGCACCTCATTCACCATTTCCAGTTTTGCAGAGTTATTAGGTAAGACTTCATATTCTACAATTGACCCCAATAGCTTCAACAAACAAGAAGCAATGATAGAATGGCATGCTGACTGAAAAAAATAGATAATGGAAATTTTAATGAGTATCTTTATCCTAACGTCATTCATTCTAACAACAAATATATATTTAAATATAATTTTTATAATATGTTATAAGATTAGAATCTTGGTATTCCTAAAATTAAAATTCCTTCACATGCAGGTAGAATGATTCATGACCCATACCTCAAAATGTTGTAAAGATTATCATATAAATACTGGTTAATAAAATTCAGATGTTCAATGCTAATAATCATACCATCTAACACAATTAAAATTGTCCTTCAGAAATCAGTATGATTAGTGATTTAACCTGAATGGAAACCTATTTTTATGAGAAGTTGCTGCCAACCTCCTCCATAATACTTGGCAAGTCATTGTAATAACCTCAACCATAGATAACACAATTCTTATTAAAATGAATGTGGCTTTTATTATGTTTTCTCTTTTTAATTTAGAGTACTATATTTTATATCTAGAGTGGCTTTTATTTGGCTTGGTTTTATCCTCTAATAGCTGCAGTAATGGGACACAACAACTGAATTTTCAAACAAGTGCTCTAGAGTCTATCTTTACACTTTTTGTAATTTTTATTTTAACTCACTCATCTCAAAAATGAATTCTTGGACTAGATGATTTCCAAAATCCCTTCCAGCTTGAACAATCTTTGTGCCTCAAATTGATGGAAAACAGTGTACTGCCCAAGCATAAAAAACAATTTTCAGGCTCAAATATACACTTCACAATTTCAAGTCCAATAGCTATTGCCATAAAATTTTGCTAAGAGTTTTATATCTTGCTACTTGAGTCAGGGCACTTCCATTTCAATATATAATAAATTATAATATAAATTCCCTTTTTTTGCACATAGGCAATTATATACAGAGAGATAGGACATGAAAGTTGAGTTTATAGTAAAAATAAGAGTTAAAAATTAAGAAAACTTAAAAGCAGCTGTTGAAGTTTGCCTTGCATTCATCATACATCTGCCTTGCAATCTTCTTGACAGCTCTCTTTCCCTTACCTCAAATCTTACACTGAAGTAATATGTCATTTATCGCAAAATAAAACTCCTACGGGTGTTTCAATAGAATTTCAGGCAGAGTTTACAGCTCACTCCTTTTGTTTACTCAATTCTTTAATGTATTCCTTGGCAGATGGTAAAAGCAAAGTAATTAAGCAATACAGCTTTATTACTGATTATGGATTTGATATTTGTGACCAGAAGGTAATTTATAATCTTTGATTCTAAATGCCATTATCCAAAGGAAATGTTTTATTTACACTTTCAAAAGCATAGTAACAAGATATTAAGGTGGACTGAATGAAAACAAAAACGCAGTCTTGGAAAAATTTGACATTTATCATTAAATATTCATATTCCTAAATTCCTAAATAAAAAATTTAAAGTCACGAGACTTCATTTCCTCTCTGTTTCAAGGCACTTTTTGAAACCAAGTGAAAGAGAAGGAAAAGGAGATGAGTAATGGAGCTGCTACATGAGAAAGCATGAAGGAAAGACCTAGGAAAGAATGAAATACAGGGTTTGGTAGAAAAACCCCTATGAGAGTAGGACAAGGAGACACACAGTATTTCAAGGCTGATAAACCAGACGAAAAAAAGGAGGGGTAGGAAAACATAATTTACAGAACTATTAGAGAGAGAGAGCTAGTGGGTATATTTTGTAAGAAAAGGCCACCTAAACTCAAGACAGTGAGGACATGGCTTTTTTTTTTTTTTTTTTTTTT